>JASKGM010034389.1:0-61423 GCA_034509205.1 Ceratonia siliqua
TTGCTGGCCCCCCTAAATACGTCACTGTCTAAAAAATACCATTGGGGAGAAGATAAGTTATAACCTTTCAGCTTCTCTCATAGGCAAGATCTAGATTTCAAAAATCAGCTATGACAGTCAGATATAACTTTTACCCCTTATGGTCATCTATTTATTTTTAAATAATAATAATGTGTATTTATTTTATTTATATATAAAAAAATTTAATTATATTTACATATAAATAAAATAAAATAATTCATCATGACCATTTAAAAATAAATAAACTATCACAATTTTTTTAACATGATTGGATACATTTTTTCTGTGGGACTCAACGCTGCTCGCTCAGGGATACAAGATTTCACATGGACTTTCGATAGTGGTCTTTGTGTCCTGATTTGATATTTATTTGGTAGAGGTAAAGATGTAGGTGAAAAATATACAATATTGATCTTTGATCATTCGTGCTTGAATTCTAACTTACTTTGTAGTAGAAATGGATTGGGTCATGTTAGTAAAAAATATGACTTGTCATATTAGGAAAATTGTGACAATTAATTCATATTTAAACAATCACGATAAACGACTTTGTTTTGTTTATATATAAACACAATTAAAATTTGTTTGTATGTAAATAAAATATAAGCATTGTGGTCATTTAAAAATAAATAAAAAATTACGATACTAACATAACTGATCATGTTGTGCTAAATCTGTATCATATAGTATATAATGTGTCCTTCTTTGTTTTTGTTCTGCCAGCAACATAGTTGTCTCCTCCCTCAAATGGCTTTAGCCAGCAAATGCAGCGAAGACATATTTTCAATCGAAAAAATGGGAAGAAAAACATATTTGGTTAAATTTGGAAATCAGTTTAATTTTCTTTCTCTATAAAGTAAATTTTCTATGGCCTCCGTAAAGTAATTATTAAATTTATTATATTATGTAGAAATAATGATAGTTCTAAACTTAGTAATTATATTACATTTTCTTTTCATTAAATTCCTGAAAAACTAGGAGTAATCACTAAGATAATGAACCCATTTATAGCTCGTAAAATAAGTTTTTTTTTATTTTTCATATTTTTTTAAATTTCTTTTTATTTTTTAAAATTAATTAACTATTTTTATGTTATATATATTTTTTAAAATTTTTTAAAATTTTTTACATTTATTTTACTATTCATCTATAATTTTTTTACTATTCATGTGTAACTTAAAAAATTTTAAAAAAAATATAAAAATATTTTAAAAAATTTTAAAAAAATTCATAATATAAAAAATAATTAATTAATTTTACAAGATAAAAAAAATTTAAAAAAAATAAAAAAATAAAATTTTTTTTTATAAAACTCCCTTACCGCCCCAACAGTGGGTTGGGCCGGTAGGGGAGTGTTCCCCAATAATAATATATAACAATAAATCTTACCACATTTAAATGGAGAGCTCTAAGCTACCGTCACAGTTTTGTAACGGTAGCTTAGGTTTTTTGATTTTTTTTAATTTTTAAAATTTTTTATATTTATGAATAAATAGTGTCAAAAAATTTATTGTGAATAATAAAAAAAAGATTAAAAAATTCTAAAAAAATTTTTAAAATATTTTTAAAAAATTATATGACCTAAACAATAATTAATGTTAAAAAATAAAAAAAATAAAGATAAAAAATCAAAAAAATGTATAATTTTGGTGCCAAAGTTCCCTACATGAGGTTGTAGGGGAGTGTTGCCCGTTTAAATACCAAAATTGGGATCAACAAATGAGTATAAACTTGGCTATTGATATTTTCTTTAATTGGTTTTTATGGATTTAAGTAATATTGGCTCCATTATTATTATTATTATTATTATTATTATTATTATTATTATTATTATTATTATATGTTTTTTATATAAGATACATCTCAAGCTTAAATTTATTGTCTTTTAAAATTTAAAACAGTAAAATATAATAATATATAACAATAAATACATATGTACGTTATACTAATCGTTATTTAATATTTTTATTTTTACATAAATAAATTTTAGATAAACGAGTACATAAGTAAAAAAATATTCAATTTATAATTTATCTGAATACATGTGTCTAGCTTTATAGATTTGATGATTAAATAGAGAATGGATTTGGATTATGTTTTCAATTTATTACGCTCACAAATTTATATAAAGATTGTAAGAATACGGCAAAAAAGATAAATAATATAAAAATGTTATTATCATAAAATTTATTAAAAAAATAATTAATTAATATTAATGAAATAATATAAAAAGTATGAAATAAATGATAATAATTAATTTTAAATATTTCTTTATAAATTTTGTGATATTTATTTCTTTAAGAATAACATTTCTCTCCGCAATAAAACTAGGATATTCAACCATTTGAAGTAAACTGCAAAATCATTCAAACCAAATCGAAACCCAACCAAAATCAAACTGAACTACATGTCTAGATTTGGTTTCCTTTCTAATAAAACGTGCAGTTTGATTTGTAATTTTGGACTCCCAAAACTGTAGTTTAAGGAACTTCAATCCAAATTAAACTATTTTAAAAACTATTTGCTAATTACCTATTTATGCTTTCTTTACTTAATAAAAAAATTTTTCGTGTTAAAATATATTTTTTAAAAATAAAAGTTACTTTATGTTTAAAAATAATAATTTAAAATAATTTTTAAATTAAAAAATAAAATAAATATTTTTCTCATCTATTAATTTATTATTTTAAAGGTTTTAAAGAAAATCTTATTTTTAAGTATTTTTAAAAAAGTGGTTAAAACAAACACTTTTAATTTATTTTTAAATTGCTTTTAAGTGAAAATAAGTCCATACCTTTGACTCCTTTAAGGCTTTCACTGAGGTCGTTGAAGCTTCGAGAGTTTGACTGTTCGAGTAGTTACTGAAGGCTCAAGCATCGCCTCCAGGCTCCAACCACCATTGACGTCTTGACGGTGTGAATCAGAGAAGCAAGGCTGCAAAGCTATCAATTTCCATCGTGAAGCTTGAGCAGTCTGATGTTCGATTTCCCTTAACCCGTCAAAGGAGAAGCTTGGGCAGGTAATGAGTTCTATCTTGTGTTTGTTCCTCCATTTCTAGGCAAACCTGCCAATTTCTGATTTTCTTTCTTGATTTTCATGTTTAACTCTGATTCTACATTTCAGTTGTTTTGATTTTCTTAGGGTTTTGTGATTATTCTCTGTTTCATTTATTTGAGGTTTCGATTGGGGGTTTTGCTTCTGGTTTTGGGGTTTGGGATATTTTGATTATTTTCACATATCTGAGTGAGCTTTCTATTATCTGTGAGAATTTGTTCCTGCATGACATATAATGACTACCAAACCGACCATCATTAACCATTCGGTTCGGTTCCTGTCCTTCAACTTCCCTCAAACCAGTTATGTTTGGTTTGCGATTTTTCTCAAAACCAAACCAAATGGCGCCGTAAACACCCCATTAAAAGTGATAATCAATAGTGAATACACTATTCGTTAACAAAATAGAAGCTGGGCTAATGTCCTATTAATTTACACTTTTAAGTGTCAAAAAATTTGATATTTGAATTCTTTCCTTTACCCAGATCCTCACCTCTTTAATCTTATAAAAGAAATAGAAGTGGGCCACTTACAACAACAAGGTCATGTGAAACAACAGATTTTTTTTTATTTGAAAAAAATAAAACACTAAGTTACACCCTCCAGGAGTTGTCTAGGCTGTGGCGGCAAACATCACGGGGACAGGGTTTGTTGTTTGAGTTGCACTGAGTACTTGGTTCAGAGCCCAAGTCAAGGTTGAAGATTTGAAGGCAATATGGCATGGATGCAGAGAATCATAGGGGCAAATTTGATGTCAACACTAGCACAATCTGCATCTTATTCCTCTAGATTCTTCTCCAAATCAACTCCATACGTGGGTATAATTTTCTCCTTTTCCCTTCTTTTTTATCCCATATGTTTTATTTTCATTCCCTGTTTGATATGCCAAAATAAAGAAAAGAAACAGAAAATAGAAGTTTGTTAATGATAGGTTAGGCCAAGTTAATCTTTAAATTTAAGCTTCATGGTTGCTAGTCTATACATAATTTGATCTTTTTCTTTTTCCCTTTCTTATGGTACCGCCTCTTATCACGTTGTCGATTGGATACAACTTTGAAAAAACAATTCATTTAAGCCTCTGATAGGCTTAGGCGCTAGCTACTTTAAATGAAGGTTCATGGTTCTGCCGTCCCTAAATGTCTTCCTCATATAGATAATGTATGTTTTTTAGTAAATAACAGACCAAGGGATAAATGTAATGCTTTCAGTCTCTTTGAAGCTAGAATTGGCATGTAAATGATTTTTAATGCTTGCTGCTGCAGCGAAGGTTGGAATACCCGAGTTTCTAAATGGAATAGGGAATGGAGTTGAATCCCATGTTGCTAAGCTTGAATCAGAAATCGGTGACTTCCAGAAGCTACTTGTCACTCGCACCCTCAAGCTCAAGAAGCTGGGTATTCCTTGCAAACATGTAATCCTTACCAGATCTCTACTTGCTTTTGTTGCATACATACGAGAACATACAGTCATTTGCAAAAGCACCCACACATATGCAATACATTTCGTATATAAATATCATGTCAGTTTGTTTTTTAGGCTAATTTCTTGTTTCTCTAAGATACTTCTTAAATGCTTGTTAGTTTATATATATACACACACACATGTTGTCTAGATTTTTTTAGTGATTTATGTTATGCTTCTGTAGCTATTACTGAAGTCCTAATTCAACTTTTAACATTTTTGTTGCCCATTCTATGCCCCTTTTAAGCTGGACAGTGGAACTTCTCATGAACTTGATCTGTTATGCCCTTTGGATTTAGACTTGGTCTTTGAATATATTAGTTTCATGTTTTTACATTTCTTGTATAGACTGGCCACTCACCTAATTCTTTCCCAAACTCTATCCTTGCAAATCTGTTAGGCAATGATGCTCTTCAGCTATACCTCCTGTATTTCCTCTTTTCGGTCCTTTCTTGGATCACTCGATAAATAAGCCCAGTAAATGGAATCTACATTTACCTTTGTGGAAGTTGATGATAGGTGACAATTTTTTTCTTCTGTTCTACTACTAAAATAGTTATAGATTATACTAGTCATGTGCTTATTTTGTATTGCATTTTGAGGATGCAAATCATTTACTTACTGTTGATTGGAGGGAAGTTCATAATGGCTCCCTTCTTGGTAAGTTGGACTGAGATCGAGTTTTCAAGCAATTTTTTAAGACTGGCACTTAGTAAGAGTAGCAGCTTTTGACCTTGTAGATGTAAAAGATGCTTCCCCTATGTGGTAGATCATCGTTACCTCTTGTTTGACATTGTTGCATTATTCTCTGCTTTGTTGGCTCCTAAGCAATCAAATAACCTAGCAGATTTCCAAATGTAGGATGACCCATAGAGGAAGAACATATTACTAAATACATAGCTATTTTCTACTTTCTCATTTTTTTACCTACAATTTTAACCCCAATCAATCATAGTAGCGATCTAGGAGTATCTAAAATAAATGCCGAGTCCAAGGCAAGCTGTTAAAGCCATTTTTTGTATTGCATTTTGAGGATGCAAATCATTTACTTACTGTTGAATGGAGGGAAGTTCATAATGGCTCCCTTCTTTGTAAGTTGGACTGACTTCGAGTTTTCAAGCAATTTTTTAAGACTGGCACTTAGCAAGAGTAGCGGCTTTTGACCTTGTAGATGTAAAAGATGCTTCCCCTATGTGGTGGATCATCGTTACCTCTTGTTTGATATTGTTGCATTATTCTCTGCTTTGTTGGCTCCTAAGCAGTCAAATAACCTAGCAGATTTCCAAATGTAGGATGACCCATAGAGGAAGAACATATTACTAAATACATAGCTATTTTCTACTTTCTCATTTTTTTACCTACAATTTTAACCCCAATCCATCATAGTAGCGATCTAGGAGTATCTAAAATAAATGCCGAGTCCAAGGCAAGCTGTTAAAGCCATTTTGATTGGCCCATTAGCTGTGCGAACTTTAGCCTGTAGTGATTTGTGTCTTGTTCACTGCTTCATCACAAAAACTTTTTGTGACTAACTTGTGACCTTTTTAGTGAATGTGATGAATGACTATGATTTACATGGAACTTATGAAAATTGAGGGAAGTGGTGTTAGAATTTCAAAGTGTTCCGAATGCAGTTATACACAATTACACATGGTAGAAGGTTATTTGGAGTTAAGTTTTCTGCATGTCACATGTGCACTAAGTCTGTTGTTGACTCTAGGTATTGGAAGAGCAATGACTCTCTGACTCGGGGTATGACCATTTTATTTTCGGTAGGAATAAAGGTTTTGAAATGTTTCCAGTTCCACTATCTGTATTTTAAGATGACATCAAAATGATTTTTATTTGGGCCATGAGGCATTAAAATGTTTGGTCCGCATGCAAACTCTTTGTGACATCTAGTTTCTACTTGCAGAGGAAGTTAATATTGAAATATGCACACAAATACAGGCTGGGATTATGGAGGCCATGTGCTGAACCAATGAAATCATGATTAGTTTCTTAATGGCCTTTCTTTGCATGTTTAGCTGCGCCAATATGTGAATGCTGGACTTCTCATCGAAAGATCAAGTCGTTTCAACTTCATCACCCCATTCAGACGTTGTGGACAAGTTATAGTATTTACATCATTTAAACACAATGAGTTATCCTGAATGACGGTCTGTGTAGTTCATCATATTAGGTTCTTTCGCTGCATTTGCTTTATTTTATGACTTTTTTGGCCATGATAGCTGCAGAAAAATTCCGAGGATGCTCTTTGACTTGCGCTTCTAGCCATATGCATCCCTTCCTAACTTCGATAATTGATCAGACAGTAAATTGTATGCATATTGTGCATGATTTTACAAGAAATTTAAACTATCTAGTCATCATCTAGTGTATGATATAGTCTAGCCACGCTCCTTAACTAAGACGAAATTGGATATTTTAGGGGATGTGTAATTGGCCCACAAGTAGAATCAGCTACAGTGGAAAGTATAATTTGGTCCCATGATTCCGCGGAGAGGACCATCGGGCTTCTTGGGAGTACAGAGGATTTGCCTGTATGGCATGCCTCACTTTGGTAGTTCTAGTGTTTTGGTATCTCGTTGGTATTTTGACCAAAAAAAAGAAAAGAGGAAGGCGTCTTGTTGGTATAATAAAATGTAAATAATTTTGGATGCAATATGTGATTGTGAAATTACTCATATTCAGTACCAAAGAAACCTCATATTAGGTGCCTCCTACTCCAATAGAGGCTACACCTCCCTCTCTTGGGGTGAGCTATTTCATGGAGTAGCATAGAAATCTCTTATTGTAAATCTTTGTTGCCCCGATGGTCACTCCCCTTTGCTTAGAAAGTCGAAAAAAAGTAGGACATAGCTTTTCCTATAAGTGAGTGTTATGGTAGTAATTTTTGTTTATAATTTTTATTTTAAAACATAATTTATAAAAATAAAAAATAAATTTTTTATAATATAAATATTCAAAAATAAATTAAAAATAAGTAAGAAAAAAAAAGTAAAAAATTCTTTTGATTTTTTAAAATTGTTTTTAGATTTTTTTAATAAAAAATAAAAAAGATAATATAAAATAAAATAAAAACTATTCATGGAGATTGTGTATAGCATAACATCCACCTTTCTTAGTGTGTTTTTTTCTTCAAAAAATGAAAGTGTCATAATGGCGGTAAAAGAAAATATGCCTCCTTTTTTGTATAATTTATTTTTCCTGTCAACTATAAAATTGTAATACTAGCATTATTCATTTTAAATGGGCTAATTAAACTTTTTAATCTCCACAGTGGCCGTAGGTCTATTGCCAAACTAGGGAACCAAAAAAGAGACCCTCCGCTCTTTTTTTGCTTGCTGAGTCTATAAACACATCGGGCCACAAATAAGGTTTGGCATAAGAAGAGGGCCTATAATAAATGCACTATATATATAGCTCTTTATTTGAAAATTGGGAAGATTTTTTTTTTCTGTTTTGATGGTTTTTCACTTGATATGTATATCAAAATTTAAGCTAAACAATAAGGATCCTTTATCTCCTTCTAAATCCCATTTTACCCATTTGAAATTTGTATTGAATAGACATGTTGATTGTTGTTTTTTTATTCTCTTTTGGCCAACTGATTTGATTTAATGAAATTTAGCGGCACATGGCCAGAGTTTATGCGGATTAAGGAAAGCAAGCAGGCGTGTTGTTGCCATATATAATTTATATAGTCATTAAAAGATATAAAAAATAATTATTTTTTTATATTAATATATATTTGTTTGTTTATATGTGCACAACACCTTAAATGCATATGCTCCCTCTTTAATAGTGCACAATTCCAATCATTTATCCTCATAATCAAATAAGAAAGTACACTATTGTTTTAGCTAGCATTATCAATAGTGATAGCCCCCATATATATAATACCCCAATCTTTTATGGATCTTTTTATATGCTTCTCTATTGTGTACCCACTATGGTCATCAAGAGTAAAAGCAATAATTTTCTTTTGCAACTCTCAATCATCATTTATGTAGTGGGCTGTCACACACATGTAATTGAAGTTTTGATTAGAGGTTCATGTATCGGTGGTAAAACAAACTCTCTAATATTTACTTGTTAAGGTGTTCCTCAACTAGACTTTCTTACGTTTATACAAAGCCATAATATCCCTAGCTACAGTCATGCGAGTGGAATTTGGAATTAAGGTTAAGCAACTTCCATAAAGCCCTTAAATCCATCATTTTCAACAAACCTGAACGATAACTCATCTATGACAGTCATTCTACAGAGAGTAGTCCTTCAGGCATCTTGATTGAACTCCAAAATCCCAACATCTTCCTTTCCTTCACCCTTAGGTTTTCTAAAAGCTACAAGATTTTTCTGCTTCTTATCCTTATGTGGATTTTTTACACACCCTTGTAAATGGTTTTTCAAGGTAGAAGTTCCATGGTGCCTACTATTGCGTGTATATGATTTACCACAATAATTACATATAGCCTTTTTTCATCCTTATCCTTAGTAAAATGGCTCCACACAACATAAGTAGGCCTAGTAGGTTTTCTTTTCAAGGTTACCTCATCAACACCGCCATCATTTGTAGGTTCTGTTGAAGTAGGTTACTCCTATCTAGCCTTCAAAGGAGGTGCTTCTTATGAGACATTTTCAATATATTACACCTTTACAACATCAGTGCATAATGTAGGAGTTTGAGCACTCCCCATTCCACTTTGATTGCAAGTACCAATAGTAACCATGTCTATAACAACATTAGAAGGAAAATAAATTAATATTGCACAAACAATAGAACTATTTGCAAATTATAAAAAAAATTAATATTGCACAAACAATAGTAACCATTAAGAATCAGTAGTGATGTAATTTTTGAATTTAAAACTTAGAAACTTGGTGGCATTCATTCATGTTGCTATAATCAGAAAGCAAAGCAAGCACTATTAATATACTAATTACTATATAGAGGTTTCCACATAAAGTAAGATGATCTTCCCCCAACTAAATCTACAAAATCACCAAATCTAAAGCCCTAAAATCCCTAAATCTACAACCTTAAAATCCCTAAATCGAAATCCCTATAAACCCTAAATTACAACCCCATAATTTACTTAAAAAACTACATAAAAAGGAAATAATTTTCACGTTCCTTACTTGAAATTGAATGTTGAAATAACGCCCCTAACTGAGGAGAGTTGCAGAGTAACAGATGGCAGAGGTGTCGAACAACAAGAACATGGAGTTGGGACTATTGAGACGTACAGTGACTGAGGGTGACGGTCTGAATCTGAGCCAAGAACTTCCAGTAGTCTCGGTGAAGGCTGAGTCATTGGGTGAAGAGTCGAATACTGAACTGAAGAGTAAGTCCCAATTCCTAAGAAGGCCTTAGGGGCTAAGGCTCATTGACTTGACTGAGGGTAAATATCCCAGTTTCTAAACTAAAGGTATTATGGATAATTCGGTTCGGTTTATGTAGGTTTGCAAACTACTAAATTGCTGGCCTAACCACTCCCATTCGGTTTGCATATTTTTTAACTGAACAAACTTACCTCCCCCTTGGTCTAGTTTGATTTTTGTTGTGGTCTGGGTCAGTTGGGCCGGTTTCTTGGTTATGCCCGAACTGTTGCTAAACCTTCTATTTACTAGTGCTTTATTTGACTACTTCAATATTTGATTCTAGTGAGAAAAAACTACCCATCTATGAAAACATACCCCGAAACCTTGAAATTAACAACACATTGATTTTATCGATTGAAGCAAATCATTACACAGATTAGACTAAAATTTTATAGATGACATGTTAGAACCATATGTGACTCTCAACTTGGTTGTTTCAGCTCACATAATTCCTTGATATATAATTTAATCAAGTTATAATATCGCCATGTGTTTTCTTGTAGGAAAGTTAGGATCACTAAAGTGAAACTTAAGCACAGTGAAGTTGAGACATGGTATGAGAAAGTGTTTTTATATAAGGGATTAGGTAAGAACCGTGAAATCAAAGAAAGCCCTCAATTGTTATAGCTGCACAAAAGCCATGATGAAAATTTAAGGAGAGGAATGGTGGGGAGTTGTATTCACCAATTTAATGTAAATACATTTTTAATATTAATAAATAAAGAGTTTATTTATGTAAGCTTTATTTTCTAACTATTAAGGTTCCTATATTCTAATTAACCAAGATACATTTTCATAAGGGTTATGAAAAATGGGATATGTATCTTTGGATGAATTTAAAATATAATTTACAGTCACTGAATAGAGCTGGTCACTCTATTCAGTAAAGATTGTACTGTCCAAATTACCTCCATAGAAAGAATGAGAATCTTTTATAAGGGAATAATGAATATCAAATAATTGAAGTAGTATACTTCAAGTAATGACACTATTAAATGAATTAGAATCAAGTGAGATATCATGTTTGAGTTGATGTCGTTACTTTGAACTTAAACTCACACTGCATCTGTTAGTGGTAGAATCAAAATCTTGATGGATTATGAACTCGTGTTCAAGACCATTGTGATTGATATTCTATGGGGACGACCATTGTGTGACATTGGTCAATACTCTATATGTTGGGATCATAGTGGGAGTGAACATCTAAAAACATAAATCTAAGAAATGGAGTTCGTAGCATTACATCACTTATGTTGAATTCAAGAAGATAAGTGACATATTTGGACCAGTGAATTGATGGATTAGCTAGTTATCATTTCTAGATAATTTTAGGAAAGTTCTAAAAGATTATCTTATCACTTATTGGATGAAATCTAAGATCAGAGGACAAATTTGACATAAGGGATAAAACAACATTTTTATCTTGTGTCAATGGATGACTACGAGGGTTCACAAATACTAGGTTTGCAAATTGGACAAATCAATGTTCAATATTGACTTCTCATAATTTAAGAATTATTAAGAGTGTAATCATGAGTCTTTGGTGAAATGACTTCATGATTAATAAACTTGGATTATCTTAATGAGATTAAAGAAATCCCAAATTTATTGGAGTTTGAAATTCCTATGTTCAAATGGATTCTCTACATAGTTTTGGAGAATTCAATTAATATTAAGTTGGAATAAATTTAAGATGAAATTAATTGAAAGCTTAAAGCATTTATGTCTTAATTAAGATAAGAGTTGGCTTAATTTTAGGCAAAGAATTATTTTAGGACAAATGTTGTCCTACACATGCTTGAAAAAAGTGAGAACATCTTTTTTTCAGTAAAGAGATAATAATTCTTACATTAGTTATTAAAATTAAACAAGTATTGTTTTAATTAGACAATGAAATTTTAAGACAAAGATTTGTCTTAATTAAGACAAGTGTGATCTCAATTTAGACAGTCTTATTTTTAATAATTATTTTTATTAGACTACTTTAAATTAATATTTGAAATGTTCTACTTAATTAATTTAAAGAAGTTGATTAAAATAAAACTAAATCTCCATTTAATTAGGAATTTTGGCTATACAATTTATTAGGATAAAATTAATTTAATTAATTATTCATTCTAATATTGTTGCAAAGTTTGAATTGTTCAAACTTGTAAAACAACATCCTCCTTATATGATGGAGAGGTGCACGGCCAAAGGGTAGAGAGGTTTGAAAAGTTCAAACCTATATATCTCTAATTATCCTAATTATCTTAGTGAATAAATGATTAGAAATTAAAAGGATTTTAATTTCTTAGGTAACGTACATTTACTAGGAAACTGACTAAATCAAAAGGATTTAATTAAGTAAATACTATTTATTTGAATTTTTAATTCAAGCATGTCCAATTAGAAAGTCATACATGTTTTATTTAATTGTTAAATAAAATATGTTATTATCAAAATTAATAATATGATTATTAATTGATAAATCATTAGATAATATGATTATCTAATATTCCCCATTAGTGGGAGTGTGAATCCCTAATGGTTAGGGATAGAATTTTTGAATTACACTCATACTATAGATGCAACATCTCCCTCTTATGGCCATACAAGTGAAAAATTTGAGAGAAAAAGAGTGAGCAAGTCGCTCGCTTCAAAAAGTGAGAAGAAAACTTTGAGAGAAAAATTTCTCTTAAGGCCAAGAGTGTTGTGAGCTTGAAAAAAGAATTTGAGCGACTTCAAAGTGCAATTCTACATGCCAAACGAAGAGGTACAAATGGGCAGGCTTTCTAATTCAATTTTGAAAGCTACCAATTATTGTTCTTTCATATTTTGTTTTATTTCAATCACTAAACCTGTTTACAGTAGGTTTCATGAATTGATGCTTCCCAAAGAATAGGCAGTTAGTACGCTTGGTTAAGAAGTAAATTGCAATATTATAGTGACTATAAGAGGTAAAATTTCTAACTATTTTACTTCTCTTACTAGTCGTGAGTTATTTGCTTGGTGTTTTATTTCTGCCTGTTTACAAGCTTAATTGTTTTAAAATTTTTAAAACTCATGCTTGTATTGTACATACTTAGGAGTAACAACTAGATCCAACAGTCTTATGATATTTAAGACCAAAACCATTTTTACATAATACCTTGATATATAAATTAATCAAGGGGAATGGTGTTTTTAAATTTAAGTGCTTGAAGCTCCCATGTTTTGCACTACTAGTTCAATGCTTATCTTCCTCAATGTAAACTCTCAGTTAGTATCATTGAATAGTGTGTGAGGTCTATCCCTTGCTTTAGGTCACTTTGCCATAATGGGTTGTTGACATCCAAAGATAAATAAGGGCTCTTAATGAGAAGGTGAACATTCTCTTATCTGTTGTACTTAGAATGGAAAATCACAAGCAAGTGACTTTGTGTTGGGAATAGGTTGCCTTGGGAAGCAAATTGTATTCTCTAATTTGATGTAAATACATTTTAATATTAATAAATAAAGAGTTTATTTATGTAACATTTATTTTCTAGATATTAAGGTTCCTAAATTCTAATAAATCAAAATACATTTGCGAAAGGGTTATGTAAAAGGAGATATGTATATTTGGATGAATCTAAAATACTATTCATAGTCACTGAGTAGAGCTAGTCACTCTATTCAATAAAGACTGCAGTGTTCGGATTACCTCTATAGAAAGAACGAGATTTTTTTTTAAAGGAATGATGAATTTCAAATCATTGAAGTAGTTGACTTCGGTAATGACATTATTATATGAATTGGAATCAATTGAGATATTAAGTTCAAGTTCATACCATTGCTTTGAACTTGAACTGACAGACATTGCATCTGTTAGTGACAGAATCAAAATCTTGATGGATTATGGACTCGTGTTCATAATCATTGTGATCTTTGATATATTATGGGCATGACCATTGTGTGACATTGGTTAAGACTCTGTATGTTGGGACCATAGTGGAAGTGAACATCTGGGAACACAATTCCAAGAAATGGAATTCGTAGCATTACATCACTTCTAGTGATTTCAGGAAGACAATTGACATATATGGACATAGTGAAAATTCATCATTTCTATATAATTTTAGGAAAGTTCTAAAAGATTATATGGTCACTTAATGGATGAAATCTGAGACTAGGAGATAACATTGACATAAAGAGTAATTTTACCTTATGTCAATGGATGATTACAAGAGTTCACATTTACTAGGTTTGTAAAATAGACAAATCAATGTTAACCATTGACTTCTCATAATTTTAGGAATTATCAAGATTGCAATCACGAGTCTTTGGTGAAATGACTTTGTGATTAATAAAATAAGATTATCTTAATGAAATTAAAATAATTTCAAATTAATTGGAGCATGAAATTCTTATCTCCAAACAGATTCCCCACCTAACTTTGAAGAATTCAGTCCATATTACATTAAAATATATTTAAGATGAAGTTAATTGATATCATTTCAGTTAATATCTTTATTAAGACAAGAGTTGTCTTACTTTAGACAAAGTTATTTTAGGACAAATGTTGTCTTAATTATGTTTGAAAATGTGATAAACATTTTTATCACTAAAGAGATAAAAATAATTTTCATATTAGTTGTCTAATTTAAACAAGTGTTGTTTTAATTAGACAATAGAATTTTAGACAAAGGTTTGTTTGAATTAAGATAAGTGTTGTCTCAATTAGGACAACCTTTATCTTAGTAATTAATTTTGGTTTAACCACTTTAAATTAATATTTGAATTGGTTAAATATTTAATTTGAAGAAGTTAATTAAATTTAAATTAAATCCACATTTAATTAAGAATTTTGGCTATATCATTTTATTATGATAAAATTAATTTAATTATTTATCCAAATATTATTGTAAAGTTTGAATTATTGAAACTTTCAAGACAACCCCCTCCCCGTGTGATGGAGAGGAACACGTCCAAAAGGAGGGGAATAGATTACCTCCTAATTATACTACTGAATAAAGGATTAGAAATTAAAAGTTTTAATTTTTTAGGTAACCTATATTTACTAGAAGACTAATTAAGTCAAAGGGATTTAGTTAAATAAAATTCTTTATTTTAAATTTTATATTCAAGCATGACTAATTAGAAAGTCCCACATGTTTTATTTGAGTTAAATAAAGTATGACTTTATCAATTGAATAATTCAATTATTAATTGATAAATTAATTAGATAATTTGATTATATTTTCTCTCTAATAAGCATGTGGAATCCTTAAATTTTATGGAATGATTTTTTTGAAATCAAAGGAATGACCTAGGGTTAGGTTTGTATAAATATAACTTAACCCCTCTCTCCTTGTGACCGAAATTATTAAGAGAGAGAACACCTTGAGGGCGCCTCAAGTTTTTAACAGAAAAACATTAAGAGAAAAAGTGAGTTTTGTTTGAGTGCCTTCATATATTTCTACTTGCAATATTTCAAGGGAAAGGGAAGGCTTTCTAATTTACTTTGGAAGCTATCAATTATTTTCTTTCATATTTTGTTTTTACTTGAATTACTAAGCCTATTCATCATAGGTTTTATGGATTGGTACTTTCCAAAGAATAAGTGATCACTTGCTTGGTTAGGAAGTATATTACAAGATTAAAGTGACTTCAAGAAATATGTAAATTTTTTTATCTATTTTACTTCCCTTTCTAGGCATGAGTTATTCACATATGTATTTTGTTTCTGCCTGTTTGTAAGCTCGAATGTTTCAAAAAAATTTAAAAATTTATTCTTGAACAATAAACACTTAAGATAAACATCCTACACTTTATTGGTTGTGGCTCTAAAAAATAGACCCAACAACAATGTGAATCCTTGTTATGGCAAGGGTGCCCAAACCTCTATACACCATTACCACTGTCGAGCCAAACCCTAACAAGATTCATGAAGTCAATGAAGGAGATTGGAAAACAATGTCTCCTATCAAAACTTCCTTCAAAACCCGAGACTGGACTTGTGCTTGATACTAAATCACCCAACCAATACGCTAAGCACAAGAATAGGCATGCAAACCTCATGCTTCATTGTTCTGTTGTGCAAATAATTGATATCATAATGTGTTACATTGTTTGCATGTATACTGGATGTTATGACCGTTATAGACAAGGAAGAAGGTGAGGAAGTTATTCCACTCGTCCATGGAGGACAAGGGTGTCATTGATGGTAACTCCTCTAAGTTGAATAGACTATCTCGTTCATCAGCAAAAGTTTAATGTAATTTTTGAATGACGTTGAACACTGAACTCAACACCAAAATGTAGCAACTTGTGGCAAATGGTGCACTTAAAGTGCCTTAGGTAGTTGTTTTGGGGTACAATATTCTTGTTCCATCTTTCATTAGTTGGAATTTGATAGATAAAGTGCTAGTAGTACTATGTTGATTTCCAACAGAATGGGTAAAAGTTTTTATTTTATAGATGGTAGATGTTTTCACTTTTGTGCTCATTTATAATTTTGTTGTTGTTGTTTTTATTAGTTTAGAACATTTTTTCTTGGAACCATACCGCATTTCAGTCCACTTGCATATGCCTAAGCTATCTCTAAATGAATTTGGATCAGTTATAATTGATCATATGAACAATTTTCTCTATATGGATTATTAGACAGAAGTTTTTGTATGCTACTTCAGTTTATATTAGCAATTTAGATAATTTGTCTAAGGAGTACATGTGATGTAACTCTTTTGTCCCCTTCAGTATGCAGTATGTAGTCTGTTGTTTTGTTTGGGTTAAACCTTTTGTAATATTTATATCTTATTTTTGATTACTTTGGTGTGAAGATATAATAATTTATAAGGTAAACTTAACCAAAAAACGAAGACTTTATACTCTATATCCCAGTAGCTGATTAGATGGACTAAGGTGTTATTTGACTTATCTACATTTTATTTATATCATTATTGTCATATATGATTATTTGACTTAACTATATGTATGTATATTTCATTATAAAAAATTACTTGGTATTATTTATTAATTTATAGTAAATGAATAGTTAAAGGATAGATATAAAAAGTAGGGTACAACTATTAGTTATAGTTTAGAATTTATATTATTTTTACACTATTAAATCAATCTTTAATGCATAATTATAAAAAAAGATATCATGAATCTTAGGTTTACTGATTAACATGCATAAATACAATTGATAGTGGGGGCCTATATATTCTCCGAATTTGAAGACCTCGAGCAAGTTCTGTCCCTACAATATTTACGTTGGAAAAGTTTAATGAGTGTAGTGTTTTTGTGGATAATTAAACTGGCAACACGACAATTATTATGCATACAACTATATTTTCTAATTATTTGTGCACATAAAATTAGATATTCAGAGAATATGTTGCAACATGTCAGGTGTGTAATTTATTGGGGGTGTTCTTTATTAAGGCGAACCTCTTGTTTATTTTGGGGTTATAGAGGCTTATTCATTTTGGGTTATAGTGCCTTGTTCATTTTTGGGTTATGACACTAGGTGTAAGCCTTTTGGGTTTTCAAGTAACTAGATAAAATATTGCCTATGGTTGGTTGCACTTTGTATGGTGACATAACTTCTCTCAATATTTTGTATAGTGCACATACTAGGATATGAATTTGAAGACTCTACACATATCCATGCACTTTATTTAGTTCAAGTGATGAAACTGTGAACATATAGTTATTTACACTTAGCAAGTTCTCTTATATAGCACTTTTAGAAAATTAACCAATAACATGCAATTGCTGTTGAAAATTTATATTTCATTCTACAATTATAATTCATGGTATAGAAGTTGATAACTCATGGTACAACATTTAACACATACACGCTTGTTCTGCTTTCCTTCACTTGATATTTTCTTCTCTATTTCAAGGGAAAAGGACAGAAAGTCAACAAGAATTAGGTAAAGCACGAAAAAAAATTGAACTCCAAAATTTGTAATAGAACTGCAGCAATTCTGTTTCTTGATGAAATGAATTATATTAGTTAGTACTTTTAGCACATCAGTAGTTTGCAGTTTGGTTTATCTAAAAGGTATCTTGCTCTTTTAAGTATATTGTACTATAGTAACTGCAAATGGAAAAATCTAGGGAATTGTTGTCTAAGAGAGTCAAAATATTGGACAACTACTCACAATCTAATCTTTCTGCTTCCCTTTTATTATCAAAGAAAAGGACATAAAGTCATTAGGAATAAAGTTACCAAAGTCAAACAAACTCCAAAATTTGGAAATAATTTTGATTTGTAATTGAAGCAAATAGTTTTTGGCAGTCTTTTACAGTCCTTGGACCGTTCTCCTTGTCTTCAAAATAGAAACACAAAGTTACAATTTTAATATATCACCAAAAACCATGGCAAAAAGTTTAGTGAGGCCTCATAAAGATAACCTTCAAAGGCATGACTTTATCTAGTTGAAAAATTATTATTATTTGAAACTTTCTGTCGTTGTCTAATGCAAACTTGATACATCTATGCCATTATTCCATTTTCATTAAATCTTATGCACCAGCAAGTCGCAGTGAATGTGTCAACTGGTAAGCTTAGTTTTCAATGAAAGTATAATTATTGTCTTCAACAATATGTGTATCCTTATCTTATGAAATCTACAATTATTTGACAACCATCAAACTCATGCTTATTCCTTCTAAGATATGAAGCTATATTGAGCTCTTGGCCAATGCCATGGACACTTGACTAAAAACATATGTTGACCTTGAATTTTGATGAAGAACAAAAATACAAAACAAAGCGAAATGATCAACTAAAACACTTTATGTGTCATTGTCCAGGTAGAAGAAAGAGAAGGTAGCATGAAGAAAAAGCAATTAAATGGAAAACAAGTACATGGAACTACCAAGAAGGGACAAAGTCATGTGACAATTAAAGAGGCAACCAGTCAGCAACCATTAAACTCAAGAGTATATCAAGGACAATTTAAATACGATTTTAGACATCACAAGAAAGCCTACTAGTGGAGCAAGCTCGCCAAGCATCAGTAATGCAATGAAAAAGGAGAACTCATCATCTCGGACAAGTTTCAGAGAATTAAGTTACACAAATGTAGCAACCACACAAGGAGATACTCGAGAAAGGAGATTACAGCAAGCATGAAAAAGAAAGCAAGAAGGGAAGCTGCTGTCAAAGTTAAAATAATTTTATGAAAGAAGAAAAGTAAAGAAAATAAAAATACAAGCTTTTATCAAGATCCATAATCAAGAGAAGATAAAGTTCAAAGTTTCAAATCTTCAAAATTAGATTAAAGTAGCAAGATTTGAGGAAAAGACAAATCCCAAGATTGAAGGCAACAAATCAAGAGTAAAACGACTAGCTTTTGAATTCTATAAGAATAAGAAGAAGAAACATTGAAGAGACTCTGAAGCTACAAAATTGACTTGTGAGAAAATCCTTCAGATATCTTTTTTGGTTTTTCATATTTCTTGTGAGCCATTGTAAGAGAAAAAGACAGAGAGTTTGAGGGCAAAAGACACAACCTATCTACTCTAAAACGAGAGTCATTTATTTCATCTCATATTCAGATTGTTGTAGTTGGCAGTGAGCTTGGAAACCACCTTGTTCGTGGTTAACAGTAAAACCATTTGTTATTTTTGAACAAGTAAAACCAGGGTTGTAAGGACTTGATTGATTAATGGAGATAAATCCCTTTGGAGTTAAGGGGATTGGACGTAGGTCTCACATTGAGACTGAACCAGGATAAATTACTATGTTCTTCCCTATTCTCTTACTGTTCTTTAGTTTTAATTTCTGATATGAAGTAAACTGGTTTTCAGATACCTTAAACTTCTCATGCACCTCAAGAGTTTTAAGTGACTATTTTTTACAAAATTATTATTTTGTACATTTTCACCAGAAAAATCCAAAATGATTTGACTTTATTTATATTGTACCAATTCACCTCTCTCCTCTTAGTACTATTTAAATTTCATTTGGTATCAGAGCAGGTCTCTGCACAAGGCTTAACAGCTAGAGCAAAGATATAGCCATTATGAATCAATACCAGAATGAACGATCATACTTTGCTAAGGGTTAATCAACTCATCGTCCTCCTTACTTTAATGGGAATCATTACACCCATTGGAAGGCTGGGATGAAGATATTTATTGAGTCATATGATTATCTTGCCTAGCAAGCATTCAAGAATGGACCAAAGATTCCTACAAAAATTGAGAATGGTAGAAAGGTGGAGAAAGATGAGGAAGAATGGATAGAAGATGACAGCAAAATGGTGTAAGCCAATTCTCATGCTATAAACATTTTGTGTGTTGTGCAGTATGCAGCACCAAGTATCATAAAATATCCAGTTGTGATACTACAAAAGAGATGTGGGATAAGCTAAAAGTCACTCATGAAGGTACAAAATAAATGTGCTTGTCAGAGAATACAAATTATTTATGATGAAAGAAGGAGAAACTATTGAAGAGATGTTTGATAGATTTTCCAAGATTATGGGAGATCTTAAGTCTCTTGGAAAACTATTTACAGAAGAAGATCAAGTCATAAAAATACTAAGAAGTTACCCAAGGCATAGGGGTCTAAAGTAGATACAATAGAAAGTGGTGATGTGAGCTCACTCACTTATGATGAGTTAAGAGGCATATTCATAACTTATGAGAAAACCTACTTGCAGAGATATGAGAAAGAAGAAAAGAGCACAAAATCTATTGCCTTGAGATCCAATGTGAATCAAAACAAAGAAATTAAAGAAGAGGATGATGATGATGAATAGTATGATTTGGCCTTTATTAGCAAAAAGGTGTCCGATATGCTACAAAAAAATGTCAATAGAGAAAATTCAGAAGATAAAGAGGAGAACAAAGTAAAAAGGCTATCACTTGTTATGAGTATGGAAAACTAGGTCACACATGAGCTAAATGCTATCAATATAAGAGGAAGAACAATGGGAAGAAACCTTACAAAATGAAGGCAATGGTAGTTACTAGGAGTGATGAAGTTGTAAAGGAAGAAAAAGACAATAATGATGACAATTAATGCTTGATGGCTTTTGGTGAAAATGATGAGATAAAATCTCTTGATGATTTTCTTTCTTATGAAGAATTAGATTAGACTATTGACGAACTGTTAGAGGATTTAAAAAGAGTCATAAAATCATGTAAGCAACTTGAACATGAAAAATGGGAATTAGGTATTGAATTCAAGAATTTGGTAAATGAAAACCGATCTCTTCAACAGAAAATTGGTTATCTAAGAGTTGAAATTGATAGATATAAAAATGAAGCACTTAAAAGTTTGTATGATGAAATAGACATCTTAAAAAGGAAGAATGAGGGATTAAAAAATGGTTTAGATAAGTGTGTTAAAGGAACAAACACATTGTATGTAATACTAGGAAGTCAAAAAGAATTTTCTTGATAAAAGAGGAATTGATTACTTAAGAAATTTCAATATGAAAGGATATAATAACATTCACAAGAAAATGAACATCTCTCATATGAGTATCTCTACCATAAAATGTAATTTCTACTGCAAATTTGGTCATACCACCCATAATTGTTTCTTGAAAAGAAATACTTCTAAACTTGTATGGGTACCAAAAGGTACAATCTTAGCTAGCACAAGTTCTACTAACCTCAAAGGACCTAAATCAAATTGGATACCTAAAATTACTTGACATTTTTGTAGGAATGTATAAAGAATAGCAATAAGGAACAAAAATAGTACGCGGATAGCTGCTGCTCAAGACGCATAACTAGAAATTCATCTAAATTTGTGTCCATTCAAGAAGTTGATGGTGGTAAGGTCACCTTTGGTTACAATGGTAAAGGGAAGATACATGGTATAGGAAAACTTAAATTAAATGAATCATATTATATTGATGATGTGATATTGGTTGTGTTGATGATATTGATTCCATGATATAAAATGTCTTGATTCCATAAATGATGATTCTTGGTTATGGCATAAGCGTCTTGGACATGCAAAGATGCATCTTATTGAAAACTTATCAAATCTTGAGTTAGCTAAAGGTTTGTGAAAAATAAAATTTTAAAAAATCATGCATGTTAATTAAGTAAACAAACTAGAAGCTCATTTAATGCAAAGAATGAAGTTTCTAGTTCCAAACCTCTTGAATTGTTACATATGGATCTCTTTGCTCCCATTCAAACCCCTAGCTTTGGTGGGAAGAGGTATGGCATGGTAATTATAGAAGATTATTCTAGATTTACGTGGTGCTTTTTTTTGCCACATAAAGATGAAGCCTTTGTTGCATTTAAAATTTTGTGTAAAAAGATTCAAAATGAAAAATGAAGTGTTATTGCTAAAATTCAAAGTGACCATGGGTGAGAATTTCAAAACAAAGAATTTGAAAATTTTTGCAATGAACTTAGGATTTCTCACAATTTTTCCTGCCCAACACCACAACAAAATGGTGTTGTTGAGAGGAAAAATAGAACCTTATTGGACATGGCTAGGACCATGCTATATGAAACTTCTCTCCTTAAGTACTTTTAGGCCGAGGCAATACATACTGCTTGCTACATTTTGAATCACTGTTTGACTAGGCCCATAATTAAGAAAACTCCCTATGAACTTTGGAAAGGAAGAAAGCCTAATGTTGGGTATTTTCACATATTTGGCAACAAGTGTTACATACATAATAATGGAAAGGACAACATAGGAAAATTCAATCCAAGGTCTAATGCTAGCATATTCTTAGGTTATTCTACCACTAGCAAACCTTATAGAGAGTATAAAAGAACACTAGTTGAAGAAGAAACAATGCATGTAATTTATTTTTTTATGTAACTAACATTTCTTTAGAGAAAAATACTACAGTTAATAAAGAGGAAGAGATGTTGGATAGTAGCAATAAAAATGATCTTTTGATAATGTCAACTAAGGAACAAATGGGAGAAACAAATGAAGAAAATGAAGAAAATGAAGAAGAAGAACCACAACAAATTGAGGAGCAACCACAAATTAGAACTGAAATTAAAGCTCCCAGGGAATGGAAATACAATGTCAAGTATCCATATGAATTTGTCATTGGTGATCCAATGGAAGAAAGAAGAACAAATCATCTTTGAAATTGAAAAATAACACTGCTTTCACATCACAAGTAGAGCCCAGGAATAATGAGGAGGCTCTTAAAGATGAAGGGTGGATTCTTGCCATGCAAGATGAGATGAATCAATTTTAGCGTAATGAGGCTTGTTCTCTTGTTCCTCAACCTGTTAATCAATTTATTATTGGACTTAAATGGGTTTTAAGGAACAAGTTAGATGAAAATGGAAATATAATAAGGAACAAAGTTAGATTAGTAGCTCAAGGATATAATCAAATAGAAGGCATTGATTTTGAAGAAACATATGTTCTTATTGTTAGGCTAGAATCCATACGCATGTTGCTTGCTATTGCTTCACATAAAGCATTTAAATTGTTTCAAATGGATGTAAAAGTTTATTTTTGAATGGATTTTTAAATGAAGAAGTGTATGTAAAACAACCACCAGGATTTGAAAATGAAAAATACCCAAAACATGTTTTTAAACTCTCTAAAGCCCTCTATGGGTTGAAACAAGGTTCTAGAGCTTGGTATAAGAGATTCAACAATTTCCTAATAGAAAATGGTTTTTCTATAGGAAGAATTGACATTACATTGTTAACAAAAACTGTCAAGTATGACTTTCTTCTTGTACAAGTGTATGTTGATTATATTATTTTTGGGAGTACTAATGATTTGATGTGTAAGGATTTTTGATATGCTCTTAAAGGAGTGTCAAAATAAATTCCATGCAAAAAGATGTAGTTGTTATTGAGTAGAGTAGTAAGCAAGGGTCATTCTAGCAGAGGACTGTTCTTAATTAAAATGCTATTGACTCAACACACTAAATTAATCAAAACAGTAAAAAAACTAATAAACAAATTATGTGGGGTTTGGAATTAAATTAAATTGCAAACTAAATAAAACAAAAATAAATTATGAATGGTTAAGTAATCATTCTTTACCTTTAGACATGAATATACCAATAATTAGAATTTATCTTTTACTTTCTTTTGAAACTAACAACTCTAAGATAATCATAAGCTCGACTATTTCACTCTTTTCTTATTGTGTCATTAAGCAAAACAAGCTCTTCACTTAATTCCTTTTCATTAAACAACCTAGAACAAGCTCTCTAAATTTAATTTAATGAAAGCACTCAATCAAGAAAGATATGTTGATTCAAGAAACAAACAAACAAGTTCGGTTCATTTATTTTGAATGATATTCTCCCTGCAATTTTATGAAAATGTCCCATAATTATTGATCACAACCACTACTTGTGGATAGAAAATTTAGACAGTTACATATCAAAATTCCTAACCTAGCAATTAGATAACTATTATGCTAATTTAATTGTGCACTTAGATGAAAAAAATAGCAATCTTCATTAATAATAAAACAGAAGAACATCAACAATCTCAATGGAAAGATGAAAGATAAATCCATAAAATTTAACCCAAATTAATGTCTAGTGCTTTGAAATAACCCTTAACCACAAAGAAAATTAGCTACACATATTAAATAAATTCAACAATAATATCATTGTAGGAAACAAAAACAAGAGGAAATAAAAACTTAGTGGTTGAAGATTTGCCAAAGTAACTTCTCCTTCCTCTAACTCTTCTCCTTTTTCTCTTGCTTTCTTCAAGGGTTCCAATGGCTATCTTCCTTTTTTTCCCCAAAATTGTAGAATATATATATATATATATATATTATATATATATATATATATTTTGTGCGTTAACCTGTTCTCCAGAATCACCAAATGGTATTCTGTCTCAAATCAGGGAACTCCAAGAATGCCCATTTTCTTATTGCATTTTGGAATCCTATTTTATTCATTTTTTTTTCCAGCTGCTCACTTTATTTCCTGTTGTGCCGTCTTTTAGAAGAGTATGTTCCTTGAAGCTGCTACATTTTGGACTTGCCCATTCTCTACTGCGTTTTGCTTCTATTATGCTACGTTTCCAAGAGTGCTGCCACGTCATTTTATCTAGATGAAGGAGTTGAATTTTTTTTTTCTCAATTTCTTGTTGGATGTTTCAGCTGCTTTATTCCAATTAGATGCAATACTCCCACACGTGTTCCAGTCATTCCAGCATATAGAATGTGCTTACTTTGTTTCCAGCTAGTTCCTTGTAATTAAACCAAGCAATTTATAGTCTTTATCTCAAATTTATTCTTTTGGTTCCAAAATTCCTACAAAGCATACAAGATGAATAAATAATAAAAATTATCAAAAACTAACAAATAACTATAGAAGAATTTAGATATAAAATGTGTAAAATTAAGCACTTAACAATTTTTCAAAGCTTATGCAAGGAGAATTTGAAATGAGCCTCGTGAGGGAATTAACATTCTTTCTTGGTTCACAAGTGAAGCAAACAGAAGAAGGTATATTCATTTGCCAAGAAAAGTATACCAAGGAACTAATCAAAATATTTGGCATGGAAAATTAGAAACCCATGGGAACTCCCATGAGTCCAACCGCTGTTATTGATAAAGATGAGGATGATAAGAATGTGAATGAAAAAAATTTTAGAGGTATGATTGGATCATTACTATACTTAACTACAAGTACACCAGAGATAATGTTTAGTGTTTTTAAGTGTGCTCGATCCCAAGCCGATTCTAAAGAATCCCATTTATCTTCTATAAAAAGAATTTTTGAATGCTTAAATGGGACTACAAAGTAAGGGCTATGGTATCCCAAGATTAATTCCTTAATTGATTTTTCATATGCTAATTTTGTAGGTGAGAGAGTTAGAAAGAGCACAAGTGGACTGTGCCAATTTCTTGGAAATTGTCTCATTTCTTGGCACAGCTAGAAACAAATAGTCATAGCTCTTTCCACAGGTGATGTAGAGTACATAGCAGTAGGCAGTTGCAATACCCAGATTTTATGGATGAGACAACAATTGGAAGAGAACTAACTCAAATACTACAAAGTGCCTATTCTATGTGACAACACAAGTGCCATCCACCTCACAAAGAACCCTGTTAAGCATGCAAGAACAAAGAACATCAAAATCAAACACCAGTTTATTCGTGACCATATCTCTAGAGGAAATATTAAAGTGAACTACATCAATACAGAGGACTAACTTGCATATATTTTTACAAAGCCTTTGCTAAAACCTAGATTCAACCTACTGAGAAAGTCAATTGGTATGAAAAATGGCTTGGACTAAGCCACCTGGTATATGTCTCTCACCTGTACCTCTATCTATACATTGCTAGTATGTTGTTAATTATTGATTGCTCGTTTTTATGATAATCTAGTATGAATTTGCTCTTGATTATGAATGATTCTGGTATATCTTTATGAATGATTACCTGGAAGTATATGAATATTTCTCTGAAGCGATTTCCTATGATTATGTTCAATGTTTGTGTTGTTCCCTCAAAATGTTTGCAGTACGTGAAAGTTTTTAGGTACCTTATTCCTTTAAAAAATTGCTCAAAATTCTCAACTGGTTGCTGTCTCAAAACGTCTTAGGTGCCTCACAATTCTTAGGTGCCTGATATATTCCCAGATTTCAAAATCTTCTTTAGGTAGCTCCTTTAAAACTTCTACGGTCTCTTAGATACCTCATTCATTAAGTAATTGCATTTTTAAATCATTTTTTCAACCACTCATTTAATACCTCCATAAATACTAAACCATTGCTTGCTTAACTATAAGTTTTTCTCCCTATATCAAGTAATACCTAAGACTATTTACCCACAGATCTTGTGCTAAATATTTTTTAACTGTCAGCAATATTTTCAAATCAATTTCCATTCTCTACCAAAGATGTTCGATGTCTTCTCCTAGTTTCCCAAAATTCCCAAGAATGTTAGTCTGCTTTCTCACTCATGTCATTATTGCTTTCTGAAACTAATTTCTTGGTGAATCTTGCTCGTTCAACCTTCACGTTCACTTCTTTCTATTCATCATTACCTTTTGACCGAAAGAGCTCCTTCAAGTTCCTCCATCTCGGCTCACATGGCACAAACCCAAGGAAGTTCCAGTTTTGCCACTCGCCATTGAAGCTCTCACCTCCGTGCCAAATTTCAACCATCTTAAATGTCCACTGCTCCATTTGTAGACCTCATCAATGAAGACGAGGCATTACCCTTGTCTACCATTGGTCTGTTGCACTCCAATGACTCTGCTTCAGAAAGAGAAGACACGCTCATGAATGCTGACGGTCATGGAACTGAGGCTGATCCTACTCCCAGAAAACTTTCCTGAAGAGCCCATTCAAGAATCTCTAGAAACTCATGTTGTGGAACCTGAATCTAATGAAGCCGAGGCTTTTACAAGAAGGAAAGGGAAAATACGTAATGTAGAAAAGAATATTGAAACCCCGTCTCATCCTTTTGACATGAATTTCTTCAAAGATATCTTTGCTTATCAAAGTTATGCTGATTCATTCTCTCTCAAGCCTGTCATCTTGGTAGGATCATTAATTTTGAAATCTTGGAACAAATCTATTGTGACCTTGAAAATTTCTTTGCCTTTCAAGAGTGGCTCCCTTTCTTTGCTACCAAAGAACCTTAGTATTCTAACTTGGTAAAAATGTTCTATGCCAATTTGAAATATGAAGAAGGTGGGTTGGAATCCATGGTGAATGGAACTATTATTTCACTGAATGAGTACACTTTAAAAAGAATACTAGGTATGACATTTGAAGGCTCCTCTCTAATTTTTAGAAACAAATGGCCTATTACTTTTGAAAAATCTTATGAGGAGGTCAAGGCTAAACTAGTAGAAAATGTCGCTCTCGCTAGTAGGTCCTTATTCAAGGATGTGGCATTACCTTTCCCCTATAGAATTCTTATCCACATCATTAGCACCACAATTCTTCCTTGGGGTTGATCACTGAATAACAACAACAAAAGAGAAGTTTACTTGCTGTACTGTTTGGTTCATTAAAGGAAGGTCAACCTTTCTACTTGGATATTAGGATACATGTCTGAAAGTGCCAATAATTTAGATCCTAGTGGCAACCTACCATATGGCATGCTTCTTATTAAAATCTTTAAATATTTTAAGGTTAATTGCTCTACATATCAGGGAGGAGAGAGTATTCCCACATTACAAGTTAGTTGATGGTATATGGATTAGAAACGAAGAGGAACCCCACTCTCAACAGGCTCATTCTGGCCCACATCCTCTTAGGCTGCTCCCAGTACTTCCACTTAGCCTCCTTAGCCATTTCCTGCCATTCAAGCCACTCAGCCACAAGTTAAACAAGCCTTAAATTCATGGTATAGATTAACAAAAAATTAGATAGGCTATTAGTTCAGGTTCGAGTGCTTCAATAAGGTCAGGTTACCATGTCTGAGGCCTTTAGTACTAGGGTCCTTGAAATGGAAGATAGAGTGAATGGTATTCGTGATTATCTGATTACTATGCTTCCAATAATTCTGATGAATACTACAACTCCTAGAGCTCCCTGTGGTGGTTGTTATTAAAGCTTTTTCTGCTACTATTGTTTTTTTATTTATTTTTTGTCTTGCTCCCTTCTCTTTTTGCTAATGATAAAAGGGGGAGAAATCTGTGCAAAACTGTGTTGCTTAGTAGTTGATAACTTTACTCGAACTTGGTAATAGTTAATTGGATGTTTCACATAAGTTGACTTGTTTGTTGATAACTTGTTGATAATTTCTACTGGAAATATTTTGGCAATATCCTAGTTGACTGGATGTTTGATAAAATAAATTCTATCATAATGGCATATGATTGGTTATGCCAAGTGGTTGTTAGAACATGTTTTAGCTAACTGTATATGTGTCAAAGATTAAGGGGAGACATAAATTCAGGGGGAGGTACCTTATTGTTCTTTAAGTTTTAATTTTCTATATAAAGTAATCTGGTTTTGCAGTACCTTAAAATATTTAGGCACCTTAGAAGTTTTAAGGGATCCCTTTTCACAAAATTATTATTTCATACATTTTCAACATAAAACTTTAAAAAAGATTTGATTTTGTTTATATTGTATCAATTCAACCATCCCCTCTTGATACTGTTTAACTTTTAATATACACTTCAAAAATTGCATAGGAATAAAGACAACCATAATTCTAAACTTCAGCTTTTGTATGCAGTAAAATACTATGACATATCTTTCTGTGAGTGAAGTTCAATGCAATCACCAATCTTGGACAACTCAAGAAGGAAGAGGCACACAGTATACTTCACTTCAATCACCAATCTTGGACAACTCGAGAAGGAATAGGCACAGAGTATGGAAATTAGTAAGAAGTTAAATTTTAAGAAACTCCTAATTCAGGTACACTTAACAAGCATTTTCCACATTTAAGGCTCAAATCCATATCATATAACCTTATATTCTACAAGTAGTTTATGAACTCCTAGAAACTTCAGTTATATGAATTATGAAGTGAATCTTGCTATCAATGAAAGCCTCCTACATTTGCAAAGGAAGGCAATCTCTACTAAAGGCAAGCAGTAAAGAAAACCTTGGATGAAGACATGTTTAAAGTACCTATGCATATGGATATGGAGGAGACCTTATTTTTTTACATGCATTTAAGGTCACAAGATTACATGTAAATGGAAAATCTTGCTGTCTTCCATAGCTAGCACGTAGTTCATTCCCTGCTCTTATCATAATTCATAAGCAAGCTTAGTCTAACTGGTTACCTCACTATAATCACAAGGTTTGACTGTTTCGATGGTTTTTCGTCACTTTGGTAATGGCCAAAAAGTTTGCAATTGCTTTAAAAGTATAATAACTGTACTTAAAATAAAGGAAAACGTAAGTTTTCTTTCGTCAACATTTCTTCTCTGTCAATCAATACATTTGCATAATAGTTCAGAAGTCACCATGTATTTCACTCTATCTATCCCCTACCTTTCTCAATTTATAGTACAATATTCGAACATGAATAAAATAAGAGCTTATCATATTGATAACTTAGTTATTATTGAGAAGACCAAAAATAAAGTAAGGGAATGCAAATTGGAACAAAGACAACTAACCTTTTGGCCACTGAGCAAGAATACTTTCTTTCAACTTTACAATATTAGTAGCAGGAGGAAATCTTTTAGGGCTAATATTTGAACCATCAATCAACCTAAACTTGATCTTTATTTGATCTTGCCTCCTAGCCATATTCAGAGATCTAAGGTGCTTTGAAAAAAAAAAAATCCAATGGCTTCACTTGAACCTCATATTATGAGAAAGTATTATCCAATGAGCAACTTCAATTGAGTTTCATGAATAAATGGAATTCATATAAGTCTCACTTAATTACTCTACAAATTTAGATCACAAAAGAAAAAGAGCGAGCTCTTATATCCCAAATAACATGTAGTCATGTAGAATCTTATATGTGGAATGTTTACGATTTTATAACTATGCAAAATGCAAGTGTACGCTATTGTGACAAGTAATATAGAGTGAGTGATTTATCGTTCCTATGAGAAACTGTACTAATTCGTTAAGTACTAAAATCGTTTCCCCAATTTTAGTTAAACCAATAATTAATGAGATTAAACTAATTAAACTAATTAAGGTAATCCTAATTATGAATGCAAGAAGACTAGAGATGAAAAGTTCGCTAATTGGAAAAGTCTAGGACTACAATTTTCCCCCCACACTTCATCAAACATAATTCTCTCCCTAATAAATCTAGTTAATTATCTCAATTACTAGTCAAGGGCCCTTAATTATCTAAGTATCTCTCCCAAGACTAAATGGACATACCTCGAATTATAATTACCCAATATTCCTATGAGCAATCTCTAATCTAGGGATCCATTAAGTTCAATTCCCTAATTAATGACTGTATATGTTGCACGGGCATATTCCTATCCTCTATAATCTCACCGCTTTCGTTAAATGATCACACATCCCTCAATTCATGGCAAAGCCTAAAATCCTTTTTCCAAATAACCTAGGGTTCCCTAAATCAATATAATCTATGGCTAGTAGATTAAAGGCATTAAACACAAAATAAAGGAAGTAATTGAAGATAAAAACTGAAATTTATTGAGACTTAAATTAGTTAGATACCTTGTGGGTTCTAAATTAAAATCCTAGAAGAAGAATCTACTCCGTTAAGGAGTTCTAAACACAATAGTAAGAACTACACTCCACATTGAAAATCTAAAAGGAAATAAGTTAAGAGATTCAGAAATGAAATAATAAGAAGCCTAAACGAATTCCTGATCTCCTATCTTTTCGTCCGAGACTCCTAAGCTGCTATAGAATGTTGCCTCCAACTTAGCTCTCCTTTCTCTAGGTTAAAAGATCATTTTTCTGGTGAATTTATGGCTATTTATAACAATTTAACGGATGCGAGCAGTGGCCTTGAGCATTGGAAAGTGTCTTGAAAATTAGCCACTAGCATCGCATCTCTGAGGAGTGGGCACTGTGGTTCTGACCTCTTAGGTCCTTGGGTGCTGCGGCCCTAACTTCCTAGCGCCACGGCTTTAGCGCGTCGTTTTTGTGCTGCGGCTTCAGCTAATTGAAGCTGCAACGCTATGTTCTCTGGCACTCTAGAGCACCAAAATATCATATTTTGGAGTTAACTTCATGAAAGTTATAGATATGTGTCTCATATTTCCAAAGAACCTGAGTTTGATAAATTTAGACTTCTATAACTTCATATACAAGCTGAAAACTGACACAAGGTTTGAGTTGAAAATGTGTTCCTTAATAGCTACTAATTCTATTTTTGCAACATTTAGACATCAAAACGGATGAACTGGGTTTCATGATCTGCATGAAAATTGTAGTCCTTTGTCTTATTCTAAAGAACTAAAGAACACCTACAACCGAGGTCTACAAATCCGATTATTACTTAAAACTCATACAGTGTTTGAGGTTACTTAACCAATTCAACATGAATTTCATCTTTAAGCTTAACCTAAATTATGCTTTTCAAATCAGCCTCATTTCAACCTAAAATCATAATTAAACACCTGAAAAATATCAAGAATTCCTAAGAATTAAGTATATGTAAAATCCACCTGAAATTCTAGACAAATGAGCTAAAGACATACAAAATACTATGAAATAAAGCAATTAAGACTAAGTAAATGTATGAAATAAATACCCTCATCAAATACCCCTAAGCTTGAGTGTTTGCTTGTCCTCAAGCAAAATAAGACAATAATTCATAATTCACTTTAGCAACCACATTTGCATGCTCAAGACATATTTCACAAATTGTCTCATGGATTCACACATTATAGAGTGAAAGACAATTCCAAACATTATCAATTATGATATTCCCAGACCCCCCACACCTCCTATATATATATATATATATATATATTTTTTGCTTTCTTGGAACCAAATCACACTTCCTCCTCATATTACTTAGCAAATCCTCGGGCCTTTCAGTATCTTCCAATTCCCTCAGCAGAGCCTCCATTTCACAATGATTCTTGTCTCTATTTTGCAGTGATTCTCCATGCTTTGCTCATTGACGCCGCCGGTGACCTTTGATGGCGTTCGCTAATCTTTTTCCCTTTCAGTCTCTTCCAATTCCCCCAGCGCGCAGTGATTCTCGTCTCCATTTTGCAGTGATTCTCAACTTCCTTCCTCCGGCTTTGCTCTTCGACGCCACCGGTGACCTTCGTCGCCTTTGCTCTGAAAATGCCAGTGACTTCTCTTCTGCCCATACTTACCATAATTGCATTATCTTTAAGGTTTTCAGAAGAGTAGGTGTACTCCCTTAAGGAACAAAGAAATGAGAAAATGATTCAGGGAAATCAATTTCTTAAATGCCAATATTGTCACTTGCTGAGGTACATTTAATTGTGTTGGTTTTGGGTGAGTTTTTGGAGAAGATTAGCTTTGGCATTGTCTGCTTCTTTTGATTGAGGTGTTAATTTTGGTAAGGATTCAGTAGTATTTGGTTTTAAAATACTCACAGTAGCAAGCCCAAACATAAACACACTCAACTTAACTCAACTCCAACAAAGAGCATGACAGAAGCTATCGTCAGAAAACAAGCATATATACCCAGGAAAGAATAGTCACTTGCGGCGAAATGGAATTCACAAACGAGGTGCAGAGGAGGCGAAAAAATGGTTGCTTCGTGAATGAGGAGTCACCAGTGATGAAATCAACGGTAAGCAACACAGAGTAAAGCATCCAAGAATGAGACTTGTGAAATGGAGCTCGAGAAGGAACAGAGGCGAAATGGAGCTTCAGCAAGAATAAAATAAGGGAAATAGTGAAACTTGGGGGAAGAGAGTGAGCAAGAAGAACACTGTGCAAAATGGAAGAATTGCAACAGAGGGAAGAGTACTTTGCTGAAATGGGGAAGAAATTGCAAAAAGGGAAGAGTTGAGTTTATTTGGTGCCAGGTAAGAAAAAAAAAATTATAGGAGGTGTGAGAGGTGTGGGGTTGTGGAAATATCATAATTGAACATTATTATCTCGAACTCTTAGTCTAAAATTCCTTACACCACTCAATACTTCTTGAAGTATGTTTGTGCTACATCAATTCAGCATGCCACTTGGATTCATTCATAAACACTGAGTAAATCATGCAAGAATTCTTAAGTAAAGGTAGTAATATATCTCCATAGGCTTATTTTTCCTATCATTCTCCACTAATGTAGACAAGATACATTACCAAAGATCGAAAGGTCTATATTAAGCTTGTAATGTAAGGCTAGGGTGAAGGATATATGAAAAGTTAAATTTAGGCTCATTCACCCTAAGCACATGAGCCATTCTAGCTCTTTGATGTGAAGTGTACTTCTTTCTCAAACTACCACCTTTTTCTTGTTTTCTGCAATATATATTTTTATTTTGCTTTTTTTTTCTTTGAGTCACTACCCCCAAACTTATTTATTTTTATTTTGCATATGGGGTCTAACATGCTTTTTTTTTTCTTCTATCTTTTTGAGAGGCTTTGTCATTATTCCACCTTCATAATTCAACATGGCTCAATTACATATCTAAAATGCTCATAAGCTTAAAGTGAGGGATAGAAATTGTAAAATTTATATCAAGGCAAAGTTAAACATATGTGGCTAATTAGAAACTTAATTGGACAAATAGGCACAAAAGGGTGACTAGAGAAATTTATAATGCAAGATTAGCTAGAAAGGCTCAACCAATTCAAAGATGGCCTAAATCATTTCGCTGATAATGCATTCATCTAGGATTTCACCTCAAGGGATAATCAAACAAGTTTTAGAGAATTTATAGTGAAATCAAGCCAAAACTTACTGCATGTGTATGACTTTCTTCTAAGTGATCAAAGCTAAATTGATGCTAAGTGCATAAAAATATCAAGAAAGTACTTAGTGTATGCTTATAACTTTTAACCAATCATTCAATCAAGATAATATTCATCATAATTCTTTGACTATATTCAAATGACATCAAATATCATTAATGAATAAGTACCTATACTTGAACTTCAATGTGATTGTAAAAAGCTACTTATGCATAAAAATGTGGCTCAAGCAAAAATTTTCTGCATAAGTGTAGAAAACAAATTTTCTTTCCCTACCTTAAGCTTAAAATAAACATTGTCCCCGTAGTTTCAACATAAAACATAATAGAGGTAGAAGGGAAGGAAACTCCCTGAATGAAAAGAAACGAGAGTAGTAACATGGTTGTCCATCCCCAACTTTATTAAAAACTGAAAAAAAAACCACAAAAATTGAATTAAAAGAAATACTAATGCATAAAATAAATAAATAAAAAGAATAACATAAATTGTTGGGTTTTCTCTCAAGAAGTGCTTGGTTTATAGTCAACAGCCCGGCTTTCTCAGTGCTTAGTTTGGTTAGGGCACGTTGGTGAATAATCTTCCACCAACCATGGATGGTTTAACATGATAATTCTCACTTGCATTAAGTTTTCCAAAATCATGCTTTGTCACCCAAGAAGAATGCTCAATAGAGTCCAAAAGGTAATTATCCACACAAATATTGTTAAGACCATATTCTATTGTCTTTACCTCAGCATTTTTTAGATTCATTAGGGAGTTCCATAGCTTTAAAAACTTTGAAAGTTACCTCCTGGTTTTGAACTCTCATAGTAAGTTCTCTTTTTTCCACATCAATGAGAGTTCTACCAGTGACTAAGAATGGTCTCCCTAAGATGATTGGGATCAATTAGTCTTCCTCCATATCCAAAACTATAAAGTCCACAAGGAATATGAACTTATCTACTTTTACCAAAACATTTTCCACAATTCCCTTAGGATAAGTGAGTGATCGATCCGCTAGTTGCAAAGTTACATTCGTAGGCTTTGCTTCAGTCGACCCTAATTTTTGGTAAATTAATAACGACATCATGTTGATGCTAGCTCCCAAGTCACATAATGCTTTACCAAAAAATTGGTTGCCTATTGTGTATAGAATGCAGAAACTTCCAGGGTCCTTAAGTTTAGGAGGTAGTTTCTTCCGAAGAATGGCACTACATTCCTCAGTGAGAGCTACTATCTCATGGTCCTTCTCTTCCTAGAAAATATTTCCTTCATGACCTTAACATAGCTAGGCATATGTTCCAAAACATCTGCGAAGAGGATATTGATATGAAGCTTTTTAAATACCTTCTAAAATTTAGAAAATTGTGCATCAAATTTCTTTTTCTGAACTCTCTGAGGGAGTAGTTGTGAAGGAGTAGTGGTTGTGATCTTATTTTCAAGTTTAATCAATGATTCATTGTCAAGCTTCTGGTTGTCACTCACTTCCAGTTTAGTTTCTTTCCCTTTAAATTCTTAAGATGATGCTGGTTTTCTCTTTACCTAAGGTAACACTATACCACTCCTTAATGTTACTGAATTAAGATGCTCAATTAACTCATTCCTAAGATTAATTTCTTTTTACTAGGCAAAGTACGCTGTGGTCTTTTGTTCAAATTAGTAGCTAACTGACCCAACTGAATCTCAAGATTTCTGATAGATGCATCCTGACTCTATAACTGTATTCTAGTTTCCAGGAGCTTATATATAGTTTCGATCATGAATTGACTAATGTTATTAGCTAATTCCATCACTGTTTCCTTCAAAGAAAACTTCTTTTCTTGATTAGGTGCATGTGATACTGTCTGACACTGAAAACTAGGTGGATAGTTTGGGTTCATGCTCTACGGTGCTCCATGATTATTACCCCATGAGAAGTTTGGGTGGTTCCTCCACCTTGGATTACAGTTACTCGAGTAGGGGTTATTTTGCTGTCAGTTGAAGTTACTAATAAATTGTATTAACTCAAAACTCATAGTGCACTGCTTGTAAGAATGGTTTCCCCCACATAACTCATAGATAACTAGAGGACTCTATCCTGTCTGACCCACCAAACTGTGGACTTTCTTGGTCAAGGCTGCAACTTGAGCTGCTAAGGCTATATTGGTGTCAACCTCATGAATGCCCGCTACCTTCCTAGTTATGGACCTCTTAGTAGGCCAGTCATAATTATTTGTAGCCATTCCTTCCAGTAGGGCATATGCCTCATTCGCTGATTTGGCTAAAAGGGCACCACCTGCTGTGGAATCTATGTTTAATCTCAAGTAATCATTTAGCCCATTGTAGAATATTTCTATTTGCAACCACTTTTGCAAACCATGATTTGGGCATTTCTTTAAAAGGTCTTTGAATCTTTCCCAAGCCTCATATAATGTTTCCTGATCTAGCTGCTCGAATGAGGTGATTTCATTCCTTAATTTGGCTCTCCTAGTTGGTGGAAAATGTTTGGTCAAGAATTTTTGGTCTAAAACTTCCCATGTAGTGAGAGAGCCAACTGATTGTGAGTCTAACCAATCTTTTGCTTTATCCTATAGTGAGAAAAGGAAAAGCCTCAGTTTAATGGCTTCAGTAGAGACCTTGTTATTCTTGAAAGTGTCACACAAATCCAAGAAGGTCTTGATATGTTTATGTGGATCTTTATGTGCTAACCCTCCAAACTGCAGTGATGTTTGAAGCATCAAAATAATAGCCGACTTGATTTCAAAATTATTTGCATTAATAGGTGGCCGGATAATACTCGGCCGAGCTTCATCTAGTTGTGGTAAAGAGTAATCTTGAACAACTCTTTCCTCATCTGGTACCAAATCCAATAAAATTTATAGTACTGGAAAAATAAAAGAAGAGCTTGAGTTAGAATTGAGAAATCAATCTTAATATTAACAAAAGTAGTAAAACAGTTCCCCAGCAACGGCACCAAAAACTTGTTCGCGATTTTATAACTATGCAAAACACAATTGTACGCTATCGTGACAAGTAACATAGAGTGAGTGAGTTATTGTTCCCACGAAGAACTGTACTAATTCGTTAAGTACTAAAATTGCTTTCCTCAATTTTAATCAAACCAATAATTAATGAGATTAAGCTAATTAAACTAATTAAAGCAATCCTAATTATAAATGCAAGAAGACTAAAGATGAAAAGTTTGCTAATTAGAAAAGCCCAGGACTACAATTTTCCCCTAAACTTCATCAAAGTTAATTCTCTCCCCAATAAATCCAGTTAATTATCTCATTAGTCAAGGGCCCTTAATTATCTATGTATCTCTCCCAAGACTAAATGAACATACCCCCAATTAGAGTTACCTATATTCCTATAAGCAATCTCTAACCAAGGAATTCATTAAGGTCAATTCCTTAATTAATGACTATATGTGTTGCACATGTATATTCTTATCCTGTATAATCTCACCGCTTCTGCTAAATGATAACACATCCCTCAATTCATGGCAAAGCCACAAATCATTTTTCCAAAGAACCTAGGGTTCCCTAAATCAATCTAATTTATGGCCAGTAGATTTATGGTCAGTAGATTAAAAGCATTAAACACAAAATAGAGAAAGTAATTAAAGATAAAAGCTAAAATTTATTGAGACTCAAATCAATTAGATTCCATCTAAGTTCTAAATTGTAATCCTAGAAGAAGAATCTACTCCATTAAAGGAGTTCTAAACACAATAGTAAAAGCTACACTCAAAATTAAAAATCTAAAAGGGAAGAAGTTAAGATATTCAGATATAAAATGATAGGAAGCCCAAACGAATTCCTAATCTCCTATCTTCTCGCCTCCAAGACTCATTAGCTATTGTATAATGTTGCCTCCAACGTAGTTCTTTTTTCTCTAGGTCAAAATATTCTTTTCTAGTGAATTTACAGCTATTTATAAAAATTTAACTCATGCGAGCCGCGGCCTCAGCTTCCCAGAGTAGCAGCCTTGAGCGTTGGAAAGTGTCTTCAAAATTAGCTGTTAGCACTGTGGCTCTAAGGAATGGGCACTGTGGTTCTAACCTCTTGGGTCCTTAGGCACTGTAACCTCAACTTCTTAGTCCTATGGCTTTAGCGCATCATTTTGGCACTGCGGCTTCAGCTGATAGATGCTGTAGTGCTATGTTCTCTAGTAGTTTAGAGCATCCAAACAGTATATTTTGGAGTTGAGCCCTGCATCAAAGTTGTAGGTATATGTATCTTATTTTCAAAGAACCTAAGTTTGATAAATTTGAATTTCTATAACTTTAGATACAATATGAAAATCGAAACATGGTCTGAGCTAAAAATGTGTTCCTTGATAGTTGCTACTTCTGTTTTTGCAATATTTGGACATCAAAATGGACAAAATGGGTTTCATGATCTTCATGAAAGTTGTATTACTTTGTCTTAGCTTTCTAAAACACTAAATAATACCTACAACAGAGGTTTTAACCTCTAATTATTACCAAAAAGCCGTATAGTGTTCGGGTTTCTTAACTAGCTCAACATGAATTTCGTCTTTAAGCTTAACCCAAATTATGCTTTTTCAAATCAGCTTCTTTCAACCTAAAATCACAATTAAACACTTGCAAAATATCAAGAATTCCTAAGGATTAAATATGTGTAAAACCCACTTGAAATTCTAAGTAAGTTCATAATGAATAAATTAGTTATAAATTAATTAGATCCTTAATGAATAAATTAGTTAAAAGTAATTAATTCCAAATTAAAGAGTTTAGTTAGAATTAATTTAGTCACCTAGTAATTAATTAGTTAATTAAATTACTTATATTTATTTTCAAACTAAGAGTTAGTGTGAAAATAATTAGGAAAAATAAAAGGAATTAAATAAATAATATTCCTAAATAATTAGTAAAAGATCCTAATGAAAATCCTATATAAAGGTTTAGAAAAGAAATCATGTTCATAAGTGATTTAGGTTTTCTAAAGAGATGCATGTTTGAAAACTTGGTAAATCAACTTAGAGTAATTAAGTAATTAAATTATTGAGTGAGGGATGGCACTAGTAATCGTAGAACCCACGGCCTCCAATCACCATTGTCATGGAGTTTATGTCACTCCTTACAGGCAAGCATATACTCAGATCATGACTGGAATGGATTTCCTAAGTGATAAGTCTACCTTAGTGGTATATCTAGGGGTGATGAAATGGTTGGTTAATACACTCAATATTAACCAATCAATATACTGCTTATAGTAGCTCTGTTGATAGATTAATGAGCCAAATAAAGACGTTCTTCAACTATGCTAAGTATAAAGATACCGAGTAGCAAAGTTGAGTGGGAATGTCCCAATTTACCTTGTAATAAGTATTCATGGCCCATAGTCTGTTGCTTATTGTGGAAGGTGAATGACCATCAAATAAGAATTAATATGCTCATGTATACATGCATCATATTTAAAAGTCCATTCAATAACTATTAAGCTTACTGATATTAAATGCATTTTATAGACAATCCCTTAATCATGAACCCACTATCTATTTTACTTAACAAATGCACCCAATGGTGAGAATTATGTGAAGTGGAGGAGAAACATCAACATCGTTTTAAATTATGACAAGATCACATGGGTCCTTTTTGAGTAAGCACTCCCTGATCTAATTCCTAACTCGCTACCAAGCAAAACTGACTATCATAAGAGTTGGCATGATGCCAATGCTCTTGGTAAGTGTTACATACTAACCTCAATAATCAGTGTGTTGCAGTAGCAGCATGATGGCATGGAACATGCCGCTGAAATAATGTACCATCTACATGAGATGTTTGGTACAAACACTCGGTCTACTAAGGTGAGAGTTGTCAATGCTTTCAAGGACCTTAAGAAGAAGCCAGGGGGCCCAGTGAGAGATTACATGCTCAAGGTAATATCTTGCCTTAATGAGGTTGATACACGGGGCTAAGCTTGATCCAGATAATCAGGTGTCCATGATCATTCACAGTTTGAACTCGCAGTTCTCGCAATTCAATTTGGACTATGAATTGCATAGCAAGGACTATACCCTGAATGGGTTAATGAATGACCTACAAGTTGTAGAGGAGGTTCTAAAAATCAAGAAGAACCCAGAGGCAAAAGTGGTGGATGTAGAGCCTAAGAAGGCAAAGGGACTAGGCAATAGAAAGAAATGCCAAGAAATCAACTGAGCCGAAGAAGAAGCCCATGAAAGAGAAGGCTCAAAATGATAGGACCAAGGGAAAGTGTTTTCACTACAGTGCTAAAGGATACTGGAAGAGGAACTGTGAGCCTACCTCAATTCTGTAACGAATAAATAAGGTATAAGTTTTCTAAACATGTTAGAATCCTTTTTATTGGATGATTTTACTAATACTAGATAGTAGATTTTGGAGCCACTAACCATCTTTGTAATTGTTTGTAGGGGTTCCAGACAAAGAGATAGTTGACTGAGGGTCAGTTCCAAATAAATATGGCAAATGATGCACTAGTCTCAACTCAAGTAGTAGGGGCCACTATCTTGCATTTTTCAGATAACAAGTAATTAGTTTTAGATAATTTTTATTTTATTTGTTCACTTTGCAAAAATTTTATTTCTGTATTTTGTTTAATAAATTCTAGATATTATATTTATTTTAGTAATGAGATTACCATTTCTATGAATGAAATTTTAATTTATTTTGGAATTACTAGGAATAATTTATATTATTTAGAACCAATTAATTAGAATGTAAACGTTGCAGAAACAAATTCACCTAAGCTTAAAAGAATCAAGGAATCTATAATAGATAAAAGTTATCTATGGCATCTATGATTAGGTCATATTAATCAAAACATGCTAAATAGAAAAGGAAATTATGGTACTTTGCCAGACATGATAGAGTGTTATTTACCAGTCATCAATCTTAGATTGAAGATAAAATGACTAAATCATCCTTTAAAGCAAAGGGTAATAGGATGCAAGTGTTCTAGACTTTGTAAAACCAAATGTGGGTGGACCAATGGACATTCAAGTTAGAGGAGGTTAAGTTTACTTCATAACCTTCATTGATGACTACTCACGATATGGTGTTGAGTATCTAATTCACAACAAGAGTGATTCTTTTGAAAAGTTCAAGGAATTCAAAGTCGAAGATGAAAAGTAGTTAGGCAAACTATTGAAACAACTTTGATCAGATGAAGGTGGTAAGTATTTATCTAGAGAGTTTCAGCAGTTTCTGGTCGATAATGAAATCATTTCCAATTTATCGAAACTTCGAATGCCTCAACAAAATGGGTTGTGGAAAGGAGGTCAATGATGTCTTGTGCTGCATTACCCGAGTCATTCTGGGGATATTGTATACAAACAGCAGCATAACTACTAAACTTTGATCCATCAAAGGCAGTGCCTAAGATACCAAGGGACCTATGGACATGATGTAAACATTCTCTAGGTCACTTGCGAACTTGGGGGTATTTAGCACATGTGCATAAGCTTAAGTTCACAAAGATGGAACCAAGACCAGAGGTATATTTATTTGTAGGATATCCTAGTCGTACAAGTGGATAATACTTCTATAGTAGCTAAGATAAGAAGGTATTTGTTAATACAAATAGAACCGTCTTAGAAAAGAATTTTGTGAGAAATCACAACCCTCGCAGCAAGATTGTTCTTGAAGAACAACATGATTGGACATAATCTAAGGATGATTATGATGAAGTCATAACTAGTATGGATTCAAGAGTTGAATATGAACCAGTGGCACCTCGTCTTAGTGGAAGGGTTATTAGATAACCTAAAAGATACATGGGTCTCAAAAAGCACATGGTGGTTCTTTCAGATGAATATAAATCATATCCCATTACATATGAGGAAGCCATTAACAAATGTAAATGCTGAAATGAAATCGGAGTTGGAATCTATGTAATGCAACAAGGTTTGGACTCTTATACATGCACCTGAAGGAATAAAATCCGTTGGGTGCAAATAAATCTATAAAAGAAAGAGAGGAGTTGATGGAAAGGCGGAGACTTTCAAGGTTAGGCTAATAGCCAACGGTTATACCTAGAGATAAGGTATCGACTATGAAGAAACCTTTTCACTAGTTACTATGCTTAAATTTATCAGGATCCTGCTACCCATAGTCGCATATCTTTACTATGAGATATGGCAAATGGATGTCAAGACCGCATTCTTAAATGAGGATCTTGAAGAGCATATTTATATGGCTTAACCCTAGAATGGAATAATAGACTGTAGTCAAGTGCATATTTAACTATCTTCATAGGATGAAGAATTAGATGCTAGTATATTCTGGTAGTGACTTAATTCTGATTGGGTAAAGTGACTCAGATTTCCAGTTTGACATTGATTCTATAAAATCAACATTAGGCTCTGTTTTCACTTTGGGTGGTGCAACCGTTGTTTGGAGAAGTGTAAAGCAAACTTGCATTGCTAACTTCACCATGGAAGTGGAATATGAAAGTGAACATCTGGGAACATAAATCCAAGAAATAGAGTTTGTAGCATTACATCACATATGGTGATTTCAGGAAGACAAGCGACATATCTAGGCCTAGTAAAATGATCGATTAGCTACTCATCATTTCTAAATAATTTTAGAAATGTTTTAAAATATTATCTAGTCACTTATTGGAAAAAATATGAGATCAGGGAACAAAATTGACATGAGGGATAAAATGATAATTTTAACTTGTGTCAATGGATGACTGAGTGTTCACAAACATTAGGTTTGCAGATTAAACATATCAATGTTTAACATTGACTTTTCGTAATTTTATGAATTATCAAGAGTTCAATCATGAGTCTTTGGTGAAATGACTTCATGATTAATAAATTTGGATTATTTTAATAAGTTTAAAATAATCTCAAGTTTATTAGATCTTGAGATTCCTATGTCCAAACGGATTCCCCTCTTAGATTTGGAGAATTCAATTCACATTAAGTTGGAATAAATTGATGAAATTAATTGATAACTTAAAGCATTTATGTCTTAATTAAGACAAGAGTTGTCTTAATTTTAGACAAAAAATTATTTTAGGACAAATGTTGTTTTTAGCATGCTTGAAAATGTGAGAAACTTTTTATCAATAAAAAGATAAAAATAACTATTATATTAGATATCTAAATTAAACAAGTGTTATTTTAATTAGATAATGGAACTTTAAGACAAAGGTTTGTCTTAACTAAGATAAGTGTTGTCTCTATTTAAACAACCTTTATCTTAAGTTATTATTTTTATTAAACTACTTTAAATTAATTAATTTAAAGAAATTGATTAAAATAAAATTAAATCCCCATTTAATTAAGAATTTTGGCCATAATATTTTATTAGGAAAATTAATTTAATTATTTATCCTAATATTGTTGCAAAGTTTGAAATTTCAAACTTGTAAAATAACCTCATTTCCATGAGATAGAGAGAGGCTTGAAAAGTTCAAACCTATATCTCCTTAATTATCTTAATTATTATAGTGAATAAAGGATTAGAAATTAAAAGAGTTTTAATTTCTGAAGTAACCTACATTCATTATGAAACTAATTAAGTAAAATTCATTTATTTAAAATTTTAATTCAAGCATCTCCAATTAGAAAGCCACATATGTTTTATTTAATTGTCAAATAAAATATGTTATTATCAAAATTAATAATATGATTATTAATTGATAAATCGTTAGATAATTTAATTATCTATTATTCTCCATTAGTAGGCGAGTGAATCCCTAATGGTTAGGGATTGAATTTTTGAATTACACTAAAATGCTTTCACATGACCAAGGGTTAGCATATATATATATATATATATATATATATATATATATATATATCCAACATTTCCTTCTTCTGGTTGTACAAGTGAATATTTGAGAGAAGAAGAGTGTACTAGCCATCCACTTAAAAAAGAGAGAAAAAAACTTTGAGAGAGAAATTTTTCTTAAGGCCAAGAGTGTTGTGAATTTGGGAAAATAATTTGAGTGATTTCAAAGTAGAATTCAACAGGCCACACTAAGAGAAACAAAGGGGAAGACTTTCTAATTTAATTTGAAAAGCTATCAATTGTTGTTTTTAATATTTTGTTTTACTCCAATCATTAAATTTATTCACCATAGATTCTGTGGATTGGTGCTTCCCAAAGAATAGGTGATCAGTGCACTTGGTTAGGAAGTGAATTACAAGATTAAAGTTACATCAAGAGGTATGTAAAATTATTCTCTATTTTATTTTTCTTTCTAGCAGTGAGTAATTTACCTATGTGTTTTGTTTTTGCCTATTTGCATGCTTGAATTTTTTAAAAAAATTTAAACCCTTGCTTGATTAAACAATTAGATCCTACAAGCTTTGACTAGTTTAGGGACATTAGTCCTTTTTTGAGGTTGGCATTAGCCACCTTGAGGATATTGGTAATTTGAGGGCCCTTTGTTAAGCTTGGCATTGGCTATCTTGAGGACATTGGTCCTTTGATGGCGTTGGCCCTTTGTTGATGTCTGCATTGACCGCCTTAATAGATTAGTGATAATAATGTTTCACTCATATAATTTAAGGTTTGTTACATTCCAAGTATGGAGAATCAATTTTTTGTCCAAGATAGTTAGTTTATACGCCCATTTGTTTAGTACTTCATGTATGTGGTATGGACCTTCCCAGTTTGATGCTAGCTTCCCTTCTTCAAGATGTTTTGTACTAACATTTTCTCTTCTTAAAACAAGATCTCCTCGGTTGAAGTCTCTAGGTCATAATCAGGTATTGAAGCACTTGGCAATTCTTTGTTTGTATGCCATCATCCGAAGTTTAGCTTTCTCTCTTTCCTAATCTAAAAGGTCAAGGTTTACCTACACCTACTCTTGGTTTATCTATAGGTATATTGTTGTCTCCTCCAGCTTAGTTCTTCAACTTCTACAGGGATCATTGCTTTTGCTCCATATGTGATTCTGTATAGTACTCTCTTATAAAGGTTTAGGGAGTGGTCCTATAAGACCCTAGCATATGGGAGCTGTTTTGTCCACCGTCCTTTGGTTTGTTCTAACTTTTTCTTCAGCCTTTCCAAAATGACCCTACTCGCCACTTCTGCCTACCCATTGGCTTGAGGAAGCTCCACCTGGGTGAAGTTAAGCTGTATCTGTAGGTCGGCGTAAATTTTTCTGAAGACAGTATCGGTGAATTGGGTTCCATTGTTGGTTGTTATTGTATAGAGGATGCCAAACCTGTAAATTATGAAAGTTTAAACAAATTTCTTAGCTTGTTTTGTAGTTATGATAGCTAAAGGTTTAGCTTCTATCCATTTTGTAAAGTAATCAATGGCAACTATTACGAATTTTCTTTACTGGTGGCCATTGGGAGGGACCTAAGAGGATGAGTCCCCATCTATAGAAGGGCTAAGGCTTTACCATGCTATGTAGGTAGGCTGGGTGTGCCATGTGATAATGGACGAATCTTTGACATTTATCACATTTTCTAACTAGGTTGGCTGTGTCTACTTTCAAGGTTGGTAGTAATATTTCATCCTAAGTACTTTTGTCACCAATGACTAAGCACTGACGTGATGACCACAAATGCCCTCGTGAATTTCTTTATGTGTGTAAAGTGACTGCTTAGGTATGAGGCATTTCAAAAGAGGGTTGTAGTATCCACATTTATATAGTAGCCCTTTGATTAAGCAATAGTTGTAGCCGTTCTTTGCAACTTTTGGGCTTTGCTTTTCTTGATAGGGAGCTACCCGGTTTCAAGGTAGTGAATAATTGGGGTAATCCATGTTTGAGCTTAGCTTATATTGTGTGAACCTATTGTTTTGATGCTGGGGTTATGGATCATTTCTTGAATTACTATTTGATTATTCCCTGAATTCTTGCTGCTGGCTAGCTTTGATAGGATGCCTGCTTAAGAGTTTTCATTTCACAGAACATGGTGGATTTGGAACTATTTAAGGCGAACAGTGAGGCTTTTTACCTAATCTAAGTGTTTTTCCATTTGGGGGTCTTTTTCCTGATATTCCCTTTTTACTTAGCTGGTTACCAGCTGGGAATCGCTTTGTACTCTTAGTACTTCTGCTCCAAGATCCAATGTGAGTTTTAAGCCTGTTACCAGGGCTTCATACTTAGGTTGGTTGTTGAAAATGAGGATTTCAAATCTCAATGATTACTTGATCACTATCCTATTGAGGCTTTACATGAATGCTCTCGCACTTGATCCTTTAGGGTTAGAGGATCCGTTTATTGCAAGTGCCTAGGTTGGATGTTTCTCTAATTCCTCTAGTTACCTAGTGAGCTTAGCCATGAAATCTGTTAAGGCTTATGCTTTTATTGGGCCATGGGGTTCATAGATGATGGTATGTTCAGAAAGCTTTACTGCCAAGGCTAACATTCAGCCTACCAGGTCTGGATTTTGTAACACATGTCTAATTAGTTGGTAGGATCGGACGGTGATATAGTGGTTTTAGAAATAAGATCGGAGTCTCTAGGTAGGGAGGAGAAGTGTGTAGCCTAGTTTTTCATTTTGTGATATCGAAGTTCTGCCCTTTGGAGGGCATGACTAGTGTAGTATATGGGTTGTTGGGTTTCCTCATCACGGACAAGGGTCGAGCTCGCTGAAAGTCAGGTAAATGAATAAAGTTTCACATTGTTTGGGATTTGATAAGATATTTGGGGAGGCGAGTTACTATTTAAGCTACTCAAAGGCCTTTTAACAATCTAGGGACCATGCCAATTTTTGGTTTTCTTGAGGTTCTTAAAAAGTGGAAGTGCCTGGTTCACGGATTTATACATAAATCACAATAGGGCAGCATTGCAACCTGTTAACCTTTGTATTTCTTTCTTTGTTCTTGAGAGTTCAATCTTGGCGATTGCAATGCATTTGTCTAGGTTAGCTTATATTCCCTGGTGAGTTAACTTGAATCCTAGGAATTCGCTTGCACCAACCTTAAAGGAACATTTTTCCAGGTTGAGGCATATGTCATGATTCCTTAGTTCTGAGAATATTTCCATGAGGTTCGGTCAAATGGCTTCCCTCAGTGTGTGACTTAACCAACATGTCATCTATATAGACTTCGACATTTTGACCTATTTGTTTCCTAAAAATTTTGTTCATCAATCGTTGATATGTTGCCACTACATTCTTGAGGCTAAATGGCATAGCCTTGTAACAATATGTACCTCTATCAATTTTGAAGATTGTTTCATCCTTATCCTTGGGGTATATCCAGATTTAGTTATACACTAAATATGTATCCATAAAGCTCAGAAACGTGTACCCTAATGCATTATCCACGAGCTTGTCAATGCTTAGGAGTGGGTATAGGTCTTTGGGGCAAGCTTTGATAAGGTCAGAGAAGTCAATGCACATTCGCCATTTTTTGATGGATTTCTTGACCAGGACAACATTCGAGTGCTAGGTTGTGTGTCTTCTCTGATGAACCTAGATCTAACAAATTTTGGACTTTTTCTTGGATGATCGCTTGACATTCTAGCTAAAAAGTCTATTTTTCTGGCTAAAGATTTTGACCTTACATTAATAGCAAGTCTATGGCAAATGAAACTAAGATTTACCTAGCATGTTAGAGGTAATCCAAGAAAATAAGTTAGTATTGTGTTTAAGTAGGTCAGTCAACTTGTTTAACTCGGTGGAGGAATGTTGGAGCTCACCTACAGAGTTTGCTCTGGGTTATTGCTTACATGAATAGCTAAGAGATCTTCTTAGGGCTCAGAATAGTGTTCTCTTTCTTCTTTCCTGTTGTCTAGTACTTGCATCAAGGTTCTACTGGTGCTTGCCTGGGTCATTTTTGGATTATCTACTCTCTCCAATATGGCGGCTAAGCTAGTGTTATAACAGGCTTGGGCGTCTAATTGATCTCCTCTTATCGACTTGCTAGTTCCCCAGGTAGTAGGGAATTTAAGGAGAAAATGCCTTGTCGAGACTTTTGCTCGAATTTGATTTAGCGATAGACAGCAAAGGATTATATTGTAGGCAGTCGAGCAGTTAACTACTAGAAATTATGCCTCGATGCTCGTCAAGTTAGGGTATTCCACCAAAGTGGTTCTCAACTTAATGGTTCCCTTGACCTCTATGAGTGCCAGAGAAACCTACCAATATCCCCGGGTAATAGGCGAGGTCAGACTTGGGGAGGCCTAGCTTCAAGAAAGTGCTATGGAACAAGACATCAACTGAGCTTCCTTAGTCAACCAAAACTTTTTTGACCTCATAATTTGCTACAAAATAACTTATGACCATGAGGTCGTCATGGTCCTAATCAATTATGCTATAGTCATCCTCGATGAAGGATATGGTTGGGTCAAGATTATACCTCTTGGTGGTCAGATGAAGGGCTTCCTGTTGCTTGTTCTTGGCGGGTCGAGATTGTTGTCCATCGGCAAAACCTCCAAATATTGTATAGATGACTCCGACAGCATTTCTCTTAAGATCTTGGTTATTGGCGAGGCCTCTGTTCTAAGAATGACTTCTTCTGCAATTTCAGGAGAATGGTTCCATTGAGGTAACTTGTGTCATGCAAAAACCTCCCAATTTCTTTGCGGGGGTGAGGTGTTTGCTCTGAATTTCTGAAGGTGGCTTTTCTATAAGAGATCATTTATTAAAATTTGAAGGAGCCTACAATTCTCTGTGTCTTAACCTCTGCCTCAATGGAAGGCACAAATTTTTCTTTGTCTCAGCCCATATTTGGTTTTAGGTTAGAGAGATTGGCCAATCTAGTTTGGTAGATTTCCTCTAGAACCTACATTATAGGTTGATTAAGAGGCATGTAAGCATCATAACGGGGTCGTGCAGGTGATCTTTCTCTCCTTGTCTCCCTCATTTCCAAGGTGGGCTTTCTATCCCTCACGGCTTGGCTCTTGCTTTCAACCAGCCTTAACATTTGAATCTCCTCTAAATTAATGTGCTTCCCTGCTCTCGTTAACAGGTCAAAAAGATTGGTAGATGGGTCCAGGGTAAGGTTTTCTCTAAATTTGTTGGGTTGAAGGCTGACCTAGAGGGTGTGGATTACCATGGGATTGTTGAGGTCTCGGACATGGAGGGATAGACTGTTGTTGAATCACTGAATATAGTCTTTTAGGGACTTGCTCTCCTTTTACCCTAAGGTTGCGATTGATGGGTGATGCTAGTCAAGAAATGGGCTACAAATAGATTTTTTATATCTCTAAAAATCTAGATGAAGTTGGGTGGCAGGCTCGAGAACCATTGGACAATAGCTTTTCTTAAAGTGGTCTGGAACGCCTTACATTTAAGTTCCTCTCCCAAGCCGTTCATAAGCATAAGCATGTTGTAATTCTGTTGGTGCTCTCTTGGGTACATAGAGCCATCATATTATTCAAGCTAAGGTTGCTTGAAATGCCTAAGAAGGGGGTAGTCCATGATATATTAAGTAAAAGTAAAAGGATGTTCCTCATGGTCATTTAGTTTTTCTAAGCTTGGAAGTGATGGCTTTGGGACATTTAGGGTTACCGAGGGGCTCTGGTATATGTGTGGTTGGAATAGGTGGCAGCTTTGGCTTTGTTAAGTATAGGTGTATTGATAAGTCAAGATTCAGCAAAACCTTTTCTTTATTTCCTCTGTCACTGGTATTAGGCAAGCTCGGCCATATAAGATATTTTTTCTTGCTCAAGTGCCTAGGTTCTCTGCAGGAGAAGCCAAAGGAAATCCCCTAGAGGGTCTGTTCCCTAGTGTGATAGTGGGTGTGGGTCCCCATGTGAGTAAGGTATGAGCTGAACTGGTGGTGGTTGTTAGCTGGCCATCCTAGGGGTATGTGGGAACTTTGTGGGAGTATTTTCCTGGTTGTTTGAGGTGTTTTTGGGTGGGCTAGATGGGTCCATGGTAGGTCAACACAATATCAAATAATAATTGGGATATTAAGAATGAAAATTTCCACAGACGACTATAAATGTCAATGCTTGTGTCAAGGACGTGTCTGACGGAATATGGGTCAGCTGAGATAAAGGTCAGGATGGATAAATATTAGGAAACCTATAAAGCTAAACAAAAGAAGTTAGTCAAGTATACCAAGCTTCAATAGGAAAGTCAATTTGATCCGAGCTAATAAAAATAACAAAATACAGAGAATGTGAAAAGTCCTTTACTTGTGTGTGGGGGTTATTTATGGATAGTGTGGATGGCAAAGTTATCATAAAGTGTTGGTTTACAAGGGCCGTATTGCTGGGCCTGACTGGTGTTGGGTCTACTGCTTTTTGGGTTAGATATGGGTATCTACAAAAATCAACCACTCAGTCTATTTCTCCAAAAAGTCAAATAACCCCACCCAAAGTGTTATCATGGAGGCTCTATTCTCCAACCAAATAGACTCTACATTTGGATTTTAGAACATCAATAGGTAAGGGTTTTTGGCTTCTCATTTCATTGATTTTCTAACTAGATTCCTTTTGATTCCTTTTCATTGTTATTGTTAAGATATATGTTGATTAGGGTGAAAGTAAACATCAAGTTCTGATTTTAATTTATTGTTATTGCTAATATTGGGTTTCACATCTTTCTCTAACTTATCGATAAGATACAAGGAATGGAAATAAGGATCAATTATCCATTTTATTGTGTTTAGTCTAAGAGAACAAAATTTCCACTTCTCTAATCATGATCTAAGTTTCTTATTTGGTTAATAATAATGGATATATATACATATGTGATTGGGTGACTAGAGTTTTATTTAAGATAGGGCATTTGTTCTTTGATTCCCCCATTGATATACTTATTTAGCACTTGGATCTCATATCCTTTCTAAGTGTGCTCGCTAAATTATGGTGTTCTCTTGTCTAGTTATCTTTTCTGTCTCAAGTTACCCAAGGTCAATTTTAAGAATGGGTATTGAATGAAAAATAAAGATGCTAATTTGTTAATGGGATATCTCCAAAAGTGATGATAATTAAGGTTTGATGAAGTATATTTTTTTGGGGGAAATAATTTATGGCTAAATAACTTGAATGCTAAAGTAAGATTGATTTGGAATAGGATAGAAAAATGTGAGTATCACTTGATTGCTAGATGACCATGATAACTGGAAACTTCTAGGTGGTGAGGTTCTTACTAATGCTATGAAGTTAAGTCATGGTTCATGATGCTCTTAAGGTGTTTGTTGAAATAACTCAAAGAGATTACCTAGCTCTAGTCCTTGGTTCAAGTAAATTTGATTTGGTAGTATTGATTCCAATTCTTGATCATGATAATAGAATGGAAGAGTCCCCAAGAAATCCTCCCTAGGGTGCTCAAAGCTTGAAAATTTGTTCAAGTGAATTTTCAAGATGAAGAACAAATCTTGATTAAGGATGGCATGTTCAAAGTTATCAAGGTGAGTGGGTTTCTTCTGCCCTTGGTTACACATGTACATGATTTTTATTTGATATTTGAAGCATGATTTTTTATTGCCATTTTATTTATGTAAATCGCAAGCATTGTGACATGATGTGCTCATCTTATGAGAAGTATTTTATCGTTGGGTATTGTAATTTATTTAAGAACCATATGTGTTCAAATAAGTTCCTATATGAGTTTATATATATAACTTTGAGCCATATTGGGTATATGGAGTTCAAATGAGAACTATATTTAAGAATACGACGTTGTAGCTTTATTTCTTCTACTTCCATATGGTAAAAAAATTATTATAATGATTCAAAATATCATGAAGTTACACGTTTCATGTGTGAACTATTATTCATATATATGATTTATGTCTAATATATGGAACTTTAGTAAGTAATATTCTTAGAATCATCATACAAGACTTTTGAAGCTTGATAAATTTCTTAATTATGGCCATTTGGTTTGTTCTACATTGATTAAGAATGATATTTGAATTTAGTTCTGATAAAGCTTTATTCATGTATATATTGCAAGTATATTTTTGTTATATAATATACTTATTTTGCATGGAAAGTTTATAAGTGTTAAACTACCCTATAAGATACATGAAAATTGTTCATATTTTCTTATGATTTAGTTTTCTTGCTAAAATGTTATGACCTTTGATTTATGAAAAATTGTTTTGGTGGATCCTTAAGCTACCTTCACATAAAGCTCTTTTCTCTTGGATATATCTCTATTTGATACAAAGCTCCACTCTATACTGAATATCTATTTCTGACATAAAGCTCCACTTTGGCTTGAATATCTATATTTGACACAAAGATCTGCTCTATCTTCAATAATATCTGACACAAAGCTCTACTATGTCCTTAATAGTTTCTGACATAGAACTCTACTCTATCTTGAATAGTTATATCATATATGTATCTGTATCTGTATCTGACTGAGTTTCCTATTTAAAGGAGCATCGGATCCATCCTCCTTGATTTACACTTGCTTTTCATAAACATATTTTCATTCACATGAATATGCCATCCTGTTAAGAATCTTTATGCTATTCTTTAAGTTATATGAAGTTTTCCAAGGCGATTAAATTAAATTGCAAATTACTTAACATGCTTAAATGTTCGGAATATATGTGTATGTGTGTATGTGTGTGTGCATGCTTATAAGTATATTACGTGGATTTCATTTCCTATACTACATGTAATCCAAAGGCACAAGGATTTTCTATGTATAAATATATAAATTATCCATCTCTTTATTTGCATATTTGTAAACTCGTGAATTATTACTTGAAGTTTACAAGTATATGGAAATTACATAGTGATTGTATCTATAAGTACATGCATTTTCCCATTTCACTAAGTCTATGACTCACCGCTTTATGTGTTTTTCCATATATAATGAGGGTATTTATTCCACACATTTACTTAGTCTTAATTACCTTATTTTAGAGTGTTTTGTATGTCTTTAGCCCTTTTGTCCAGAATTTCATGTGGATTTTACACATATTTAATCCTTAATAATTCTTGATATTTTGCAGGTGCTTAATTGTGATTTTAGGTTGAAATGAGGCTAATTTGAAAAAGCATAATTTGGTTTAGGCTTAAAGATGAAATTCATGTTGAGCTGGTTAAGCAACCCTAAACGCTGTCTAGGTTTAAAGTAATAAATGGAGCTACAGAACTCAATTTAAAGGGTTTTTTATCTTATTAGAAAACTAAGACAATGACGTATTACTTTCATGAAGAGACTAAAACCCAGTTTGGCCTTTTTGAAGTCCAAATGTTGCAAAAGCAGAAGTAGAAGCTGTCAAGAAACACATTTTCAGCTAAGACCTTGTATTCATTTTCAGTTTGTATCTAGAGTTATAGAAGTTCAAAGTTATCAAACTTAGGTTCGTTGGAAAGCAGAGACATATATCTACAACTTTTATGAAGGGCTTAACTCTAAAATATGATGTTTGGATGCTCTAAAGTGCTAGAGAACATGGAGCTATAGTGTCTATAAGCTGTAGCCGCAACGCCAAAACAACATGCTAGAGTTGCAGCCACAGTGCCCAAGGATCTGAGAGGTCAGAGCTGCAGCGCTCACTCCTCATAGCCACGGTGCTAATGACTAATTTTCTGGGAAGTCTCCAGCCTTCAAGGCTGCCGAGCTGGGAAGCTAAGGCCACAGCTCACATAAGTTAAATTATTATAAATAGACATAAATTCACCAGAAAAATGATCTTTTGACCTAGAGAAATGAGAGCTAAGTTGAAGGCAACATTCTACAGCAACTAATGAGTCTTTGAGGTGAGAAGATAGGAGATCGGGAATTCGTTTGGGCTTCTTATTAATTTATTTCTGAATCTCTTAACTTCTTCCCTTTTGATTTTCAATGTTGATTGTAGTTTTGACTCTTGTGTTTACAATTCCTTTAATAGAGTAGATTTTTCTTCTAAAATTAAAATTTAGAACCCATATGGAATCTTAATTTGATTTGAGTCTTAATAAATTTCAATTTTTATCTTCAATTACTTACTATATTATATGTTTAATGCTTTTAATCTACTGGCCATAGATTATATTGATTTAGGGAACCCTAGGTGCTTTCGAAAAGGGATTTGAGGTTTTCCTATGAATTGAGGGATGTGATCATTTAGAGAAGCATTGTGATTGTACAATATAGGAATATACATGTGCAACACATACAGTCATTAATTAAGGAATTGAACTTAATAAATCCTTATATTAGAGATTGCTCATAGGAATATAGGATAATTCTAATTGGGAGTATGTCCATTTGGCCTTAGGAGAGATACTTAGATAATTAAGAACCTTTGACTAGTAATTAAGATAATTAACTAAATTTATTGGGAGAGAATTAAGTTTGATGAAGTGTGGGGGAAAAATTGTAGTCCTAGGCTTTTCCAATTAACGAACTTTTCATCTCTAGTCTTTTTGCATTTATAATTAGGATTGCTTTAATTAGTTTAATTAACTTAATCTCATTAATTATTGTTTGATTAAAATTGGGGAAAACAATTTTGGTACTTAACGAATTAGTAAAACTCCTCGTGGGAACGATAACTCACTCACTCTATAATACTTGTCACGATAACGTACACTTGCATTTTGCATAGTTATAATTTCGCGAACACCCCGCTAGGTTACTCAAGCATGATAAGCTCCTTGGAAGATGAATGAAGCAACTTGTGAAGTTCTTGGATAGTTAGACTAGGATATTGCATATTCATGTGTTGATTTAAATTTTTGCCTAGTCTTGTTGTATCAAGTTGTAATATTTTATGTAGGTAATTGTTTAGCCATGGAGACTTATCTTGTGTTTTATAGTTGTTTTATCTACTATGTGGCATATTTTTGTTCTTAGGAAATATTAAATATTCAGGGGAGACTTTGTCAAAAATTTTGATGAAAACCCCTCTCAATTTGAAAGGTATTTGTTCATATTATATACCGTAAATATATATATATATATATGTATATCTAAAGGCTTGTAAGATGTTTTCCATATGATAGCATTCTTATGTCGGTCATGTGTCCAGAATTGGGGGCGTACAAGTCAACCACCCAATTTGTCCAAATTCCAAAAATTTATACTTCTTTCTTGTTTTAATAATCAATATCATTGGTTTTCTGAAAACCACTATGGGTTTTTGGTTTTAATTGGGTTTAACAATTTTCTTTGATTTTGGTCAGTCCAAAATGGTTTAACTTCTTCGGGTTTCTAGGAAGATTGGACAAATTACTCCAAGGTACCAGTCCAATTAGATTGACTATTCAATAAGAGCTGGGACTTAAAACATTGATAACGTGTTAAAACCCACTCCGTAGATTGACCTAGAAAACCATGTTTGGTTATGGGTTAATTAACAAATTTGACTCATATTTTTCCTCTTAGTGAAAATCTGTGAGAGAATTGCGATCGAATGCAATTCTCTCATTGATTTTCATGAAAATTTGGCACTTTCTTTCGTTCTTAGTGAAAATCTATGAGGGAATTGCGAGGCAATTATTGGTATTTTTTATGAAAGTTTGGATCCTTTTTTCCCTTTTAGTGAAGTTCTATGAGGGGATGGTGAAGAAATTAATTTTCCCTTGTTGATTTTTATAAAAATTTGGCTCTTTCTTTTCCCGCATAGAAAATTTCCCAAAATATGTGAGGGATCCTGATTCCCTCATAGATTTTAGAAACCTCAAATGAAGTTTCTCAAAATCTACAAGGGAACCGTGATTCCCTCACAGATTTTAAGAATATGAAAAAAGCTCTCAAAATCTATGAGGGGTTCCCTCGCAGATCCATCGCAAATCTGTGAGGGATCTACAAGAGAACCCTGATTCCCTTGCATATTTGAAAATTTTCAAAATTTTCATATTCTATGACGGAATAAGATCCCTTGCATATCCCTCACAATTTGATATGATAGAAAATTCGCAAGGGATTTGGTATTCCCTCGCTAATTTCTCTCGCTAATTTGCATTTTTCTTATAGTGTATGTTAATGTTGTTTTGGGAATGGGATAAATTTGTGAAACAATAAGTAATCTACAAGGGAGTTAACAAATAATAATAGAGCAATCACTAAACAATTAATGAATGCATCATGATAAAGGACTGTAAGGGAAGAATAACGGTTCTCTTAGTGCTTAGCAAAGGTAAACTTAGGAGGAGTAACAACTCTAATGATAAGGGAATGAATAAATCCTTAAGGGCAATTATGAGGGGTGTTTACAACGAAAATGAGAAGTTTGTAATTTAATGCGCATAAGATATGTTAACTGGATCCGAATCTGGTCATGTAGCACATCGTGGCCGTCCATTCATTTTCATCAACTTTTCATTGTGCCCCTCTTTTTTTTTTCTCTAACCCATTGTGGCCGTCCAAAGTGAATGTAGGACTATAATTTTAGAAACATAACCAGTCATGTTATTTGCTAACATGACTGAATCATTATGCTACCAATTGGGGGTGTGTTAGACAAGGATAGGAGATTGTGCACTGATACTCACCTATGCTAAACGTCATTCTACAAGTCTTAAAGATGCCATTGATGGTAGCTAGCTGTTATGCATAGTAGAGGGAATAGTGGTCATGTCTTGTCTGGACATATACAGTCTTAAAGGCAATTTTGCTAAGAATCTTTTCCTAAAATGTATTAATGGTTTAGAGGAGGGACACAGAAAGTAATGGATAAGATTTGCTTATTTTGATAGACATGCCTGAGCCTGGCAAGCATCAAGAGGGTTACGTGAGGAGGACTCGTGATGCTCTCATTCTTTGTTGAGAAATGATATTTCAACACCTTTCTTTCCCATACTCATTTTACACCTCATTTTTCACCATAAATATATTATAAAAATATAGTAGATGTGATTGATAGATGATTAAAAAAATAATAAAATAATGTATATGAGAGGAGGTGTGGAAGAGGTGTGAAAAAGGGAGGTGTGGAAATAACATTGTTGTTTTTTGAATCCTCTAATCTTTCACCAGTGTATCATTCCTAAGTAATTATGATAACATACCTTAAAGACGTCAAGGGCGTCTTGCACGAGGCACCTTAAGTGGGCCGATTGTGTTGCTATCAATAGATAGACTGCCTTATCCTGCAAGATTATGGCCCCTTCCTTTTATCAAATATGGAAGCGCTCTAACTTGAGGAGATAGGGTGCTTTAAGCTGTAAATTAAGACACTTTAATTTCAGGCAGAGATATGTTGGTTTTGTGGGCCAAGGCATTCTATGTTATGAGGCAAGGCACCTCTTTCCCTAGCACGGGTACCCGAGTCATGTATTTGGAAGGTGTAGGCACCTTCACGGTGGTAGTGTGTTCAGGTTCATACCCCTTTATCTCGAATCCGAAGTTGGGGAATTCACTGGACAAGCCTTAGGGGAGTTAGACTTACCCTAATGAAGGTGCAAAGGCAAGGGGTTCCTTTTCAATTCCATTGATCCTTTCACTGTTAAGGAGAGCTTAAGGTGTCTTTCATTGATAGACACAGGCCAAGCCTAATCGCATGTACTCAGGTCGCTCTCTTTGTGTAGAATATTATGGAATTAATCAAAACCCTTGCTTTGTGATTATGGCAGTATGCCAAGGGTGGCATAAGAACAAAAGTTGACCAAACTATTTTGACTAAATGAATACAAATACTTTATAGGCTATGATTAGGCTCATAGATGGTTTATAGTGTATTCATGTCAGTTTTACAAAGTATGGCAGGTCATGCAAGTAATAGTAGTTGAGTCAAATATAAAATGAAAAAAAGGAATATAATCAATATAATCCTACATTTTTTAAAATTTTCTGTCTCCCATATCTCATGTATCATATCGTATTTCATGTCCCATATGTGTTCATGTCCATGCATCTTAGGCTGGAGCAAAGAAAACTATTAGCACATCATTATCAAATAAATCATATTTCATTACTCATTAGTCACCGACTAAGTAAATTCATATACCCATTTGTAGCTACTTTGTACCACGCATGCTCAAGTTCAAATTGCAGCTAGCTCTAAAACTCTAAGTGTTGCCTTAATGCTGATTAATCTTGAATATGAATTAATCTATCAAGTGTATCCTCAACTTCAAATTGCAGCTTTAGACAAACATCTAAGTATTACATTATTGCTTAATGCTCTTGAATATGAAGTGATCTATCAAATATACCAAAAAGACTTTCAAAGACACAAGGGCAGCACTTACAAGACAGAGGCGACAACAATCGCTGTTCCATCTGACTATGCTTCTGGTGAATTCCTACACACAAAAAAAAAAGTATAATATAAATTTGAGATAAGAGTCAATGTCTTATTAATCTGTTAGATTTAGATTTGTTACTGTTTCATATCTTCTTGCAAGTGCGAGATATTTAAAGGTTGTATCATTATTTGTTTAATATCAATAGTTAGTGTTTGCCTCTTTTTTTTTTTGGTTCTTCTATTTTTCATTTTGGTTTTCTCAGAGGGTGCTATATCTTTGATTGATCTAAGTGAAATGTGAGGAATTTGAGGTGTTCAGTTTGGTGGGTTGAGGTTTGTTATAAAAATAGCCATTGGTATTTGATTTACTTATTAATGAACTAGCAATGCAGAACTTAGAGCCCATTTGTTTTTTTTTTTTGTCTCAGAAGTTCTTTCTTTAAAAGAATATTTTTGAATTTAAGGTGTGTTTGCATGAAATTCAATAAAGAAAACGTTCTTTTTAAAAAAAAATAATACCAGTAATAAAAGAGTTTTTTTTAGACAAACTTACCGAAATTTAAAAATTCCCATTCACCCATCTCCCGTCTGCGATTGCTCCACACCCAGTAGGCCGTTATAGGTATTCTGTCATTGTATACTCGTTTCACATAACCATGCAAAAGGCACCGTTGTTGGGAACTTTACCTCACTCTCATTGATTCTGTAAAACCCTTTATCCTTTTGACAGTCCAATTCTTCCATCATTGTTTTCACTGTGTGGTAGCTTGTAGGGCTGAACATGGTGCGGTTTGGTGCAGTTTTGAACCAAACCGCCAACTGCACCAATGAGGGGAAAATGGTTTGGGTTGGTTTGGTTTTGTGTATTTTTGAACTTGCAACCGAACCAAACCAACCCAAACATATTTGGGTTGGTTTGGTTCGGTTTAACAGTTTTAACACATTTTAAGTTTTTAACAACCTTGTCCACACAGGATTTGTCATTAACTTTACATGCAACACAACACAAGTAAGAAAACATGAGTGCATTGAGCAGTCTTGAATCAAAAATGGTTTTAGCATAACAAATCAATTAAAATGAATCAAGATCAATAAATAAGCTCAATGGCATATGGTAATGAACAAGAAGATATAGGTATTGGAAAGGACATGAACAATGTACAAACATGCATACAACTAGGACTATACTAGTAATATAGGACTACTGTGCACACATGTGAATTTACGCAATGAATAGAATCAGTATCAATTGATTCAGTTTATTCAAATAATTACACAAATGCATCAATCAGGCATTAAAAATTGAGAAAATATTAAGCATGTTAATGTTATACATCAGATAAAGCTTCAATACTTACTATTTCCATTTTGGCATTTTCCATATAGGAGGAAGCTTCTTAGTCCTCTTGTAATATTGGATTTCCCTGGAAAAGGAAGAGCCAAAGCAAAACAACATAAGTTACATAGCTACAAAGGAAGGAGTAAACAGAGAAAATGGTTAAAATAATATCCCTCAACACACATTATCATAAAATCAATAGAGGAAAAGGCAAACACGAATTTACTATGGGTTTTATATGTCTCTGACATAAATGGAACTTTTCAGTGAAATATAAAATAGCAATTCCACACATAGGGTCAAAAATAAAATATAATGTCCCTTTAATTAATATACCTTAGGGCTTGAATGCTAGTAGCCTAGCAGTAGCAACCAGCTAAGTTAGCCAATGATCATCAAGTGCCAGTGTGCCACATTAAACATTAAACAAGAACATTATTAGATTTTAGAAATAGTAAATCAATAATAATCATGGACATTTGTAAACACTGGATTTTGTCCATGCACAAAACATAAAATAACAAAAAAATAATAATAATAAAAAACAAATAAAAAGGAGAGAAGCCCAAATCTGTTTTTATTGATGACTCAACGGACATTGGACAAAAAAAATGAGGTCCAGCCCAGGAAGCACAACCCGGTCCACACCCATCGGGCCCAACTCACCCCAAAACCAGATAACCCACAACCCAATTCCCCTCTGCACATAGGATCCCTTCTTCACGCACACACCCGTACCTCGGCCTATTTCTTCTATCTGCATCGCAGGCATAACATCTTGGCAATCCCTTAGCTCCCGCGGTAACCTACACCCTCTATCACCCCACATTTGCTACCAATCCTCCCTAATCACAAATATCCGCTTCCATCACCACCTCAAAAGGAAACCCTAGGATTATTTCCCCTTTTCGCTTCATCTAACACTGTGACGGAAGAGATTTAATTTAGTTTTTTGGGCTATAAAAGCCAACAGAGACCAGCCGAGAGGAGGACAGAGAGAAGAGATCGAAAGGGACGAAGAAGCGAACTGAGGTTTTTTTTGAAGTCGGAAGACAGTAGCTAAAAGGGAAAATCAGAGGTGATTCCTCGAGGGCTTTGAAGGAGGGGATTATGATTTTTGGCCCCACGGAGTTTCAGAATAGAGATGATCAGAAATTGCCATTCCCAATTTGGTTAGTGCTTATATGGCATCTGTAATATGTGATTCGAATTGGTCAAGATTGGTGCTAGGTTCAGTTGTTTTTATTCATCCCTCATTCAGTATCCATTATAACTTGTTTATTATGGGTGATTATCAATTTGTTTCCATACATGGCTATCTTTTAGGTTAAGTGGGTTTTGGTTTGGCTAATGCATTTAATTTTAGTCAAGGTCAACCATCCTTTGCCAGGTGATAATTAAAATTTTGATTGTTAGCTGCCAATTTAAAATGATTTGAAGCTATTCGTAAAATCTCGTATAATTTCTTGTTTTGTTCTGTCCGGTTCTGTAATTTTTTGGTTTGAAGTAAGTGGATTTTGTTTGGATAATGGTTCATGATGAAGAGTTTAAAGTTTTGGTTTTGAATTACTGGTTCCAGAATTTATTAGTTGAGAATATTAGTTCAAATTTTGAGTTTCTGTCATATTCTGATAATCCCATTTAAGCATGCTTTGGTTGCTCCCGTATCTAAATCCGACCTATTTGATATTGCTTAATTTGGAATAGACATCCCTTACTGGTCTGAGTTTTCATTTGGGGTTATGAATATGTTATGTGTTCAAGTGTTTTAAACTTGGCCCTTCCTTGAGCTCGAATTGACTTTGGTTTGTGCAGGAATCTATGGTATACCAATTATGAGATTCATGATATTTTAGATTGGCTGTCTATCGATCCTGAGCTAGGACATTCTAGTTATTGATCAAAGTAGGATTAATAGTATCATGGGTTCCTCTTTTTCTGATAGTTCAAGAGT
>JASKGM010034411.1:0-24514 GCA_034509205.1 Ceratonia siliqua
CAACTGGAAGACCATGGATTTTCATCCCCCCCCCCCCCCCCGAAAAGTTCTTTTTTTTTTCCTAACTGGTGATAATGATATCACAATTTAGGACAATTTTATTTTTTGGTCATGAAATGATATATGTGAGTTTGTAACTTATCTTGGAAATATTTTGTAGGGAATTCAAGGTAATCAAATGCCAGCAGTGGAAGAAAACATTAAGGTGGGAAAATACTCAGAAGAGGAAAGGAAGGAAAGAATTCTACGATATTTGAGGAAAAGAAATCAAAGGAACTTCAACAAAACCATCAAGGTCTTTCTTTACTTTCTCTTTCTCTAAGACAAAGACCTTTTGTCCAATTTATTTTGTCGTTTTATATAAGTGGGAATTTCCACACTGACATTGACTTCTACAAACTATACAGTATGCTTGTCGGAAAACCCTAGCTGATCGGAGAGTCAGAGTTAGAGGAAGGTTCGCCAGAAACAATGAGCTGTGTGAGGATGAAATGACAATGAAAAAGAAAGAGAATCCTCACAAAGACGACTTGTATGGTGACTCTATCCAGTTCCAGGTAATTTTCACTATACTGTTAATATGGATCTTTATACGACTTTGGATATGGAATTAGAATCTATAATTGACAAACAAATTTTCATCATTCATGTTACATCAAATAAGATTCTCAAAATGTTTTATATGTTTTTAGTTAGTTCTATATATCTTTCATACCTAAATGCAAAATAATGATTCTATTGAATATGTAATCTTTTGCAGTTAAAGAATGATGAAGAGGACTGGCTGCAAGAGGCCATGGAAAGTCTGGTTTATCTATCTCATTCTTCGCCAGATGATATATAGCTTAGCATGGACATGGCTAGAACTTGTAAAAGCAGATGTGGGCTATTCAGATGGGATTGAAAGTTCAAGTTTAGTATAGGAAGAGTTCAGTACTTAATTGTTGGCTAATTGTTTCTCTTTAATTATTAAGAATGTAGATGTAAATTTTAATTGCATCACGACAGTGCAACTAGTTGTTTTGTCTTATTTAGTGTTAATTCTATTCAGTGCTATCAAAGTCACTGTATTTCAAAACGATATTCTGAGACAATATTTCTTGATCTCTAGGACCATATATATATATATATATATATATATATATATATATAAATTGTTTAAGGCGTTATTAAAAAATAATTAACTCTATATATTGTCTAATATTGTTACTTTCTTCAAAGGCAACTTTGTTAAGGAATTTGATGTGCCTAGCTTGACTGGATACTCGGTTGATTGAAAGATATAATATTCCATTGAAGGAACTTTATGTTTGAATAGACAGAAGTGTTAGGATAAACTAGCTAATGAGTCACAATCTCTGTATTTGGAGCCAATCCTTGCTATTGATGTTATTCAGTCATTGTTATGATTATTGAAAGCAACTAAACAGAATTTCTACTTTCACATATATTATAGCAGCATCATTTTGATGGATATGGATGCCTAGGGTTTTACATTTACAAAGCATAAAGAATAAGTATATATTCAAAAGAGCCTTAGATGAGTTCAGAGCTCCTAGTAGAGTAAATCGGTCTCCAACGTTTAAGAAATAACTTTTGCCCCGCTAAAAGTGAAAGAAAGTAAAAGACATTCAACAAGCTTATTACATTGTACCATTTTTACTTTTAAAATGACATTACAAAAATATGAAAATATTAATTTATCTTTAATATTAATATGCAAGTGGTTAAAAAATAGAGGTAAATTGATATTTTCATACATTTATAAGAGAATCAAATGTTATTTTATAAAGAAAAAAGATACCAAATATTATATTATAAAATCTCAAATGGTTAATATAACCCTAAATTCTAGTATAAGCTGTTTAAGTTTCTATTTTATTAAGTTGCATTTTTTTCGTGGAATAAGTTGATATACAGATATGTATAAGACATTAAAGATGAGAAAGAGGATTTATTCTTCATTTGATCGTTGAAAGAAAATGGAATATAAGAAAAAAGAAACTACTAGGGTTATGGCTCACCATTTATCCTTTCTATTTATTACTAGATAAAATTAACATAATTGAAACTCAATGCTTTTTATTTTTCGAATCCTTTCTTCATCCACTTTTTAAACGAACCTAAAAATCTTCTGGCTATATTAGCTAGGATAAATAAAAGCCCAAAAAGTAAGAAGTGTAAAAGAGCTGCAACATCATCTCTATGATTCTCGTGCTAGATATTTATATATGTCATTTGCTTCTAAAAAAATGAGTTACACAGCTGACTAAAGCATAATGAATTTACTATGAACTTATAATAAACCTTTAAACCTTGTCGAAGTTAATAATGTTCTTGCCTTTTCTTTGTGGGTTTGGTAGAAAGTCTATTTGTGTAATTCATGAAATACACAAGTGTAATTAATGGATAACTGTGAATTAATTTTGTTTTTTATATTCTTTTATTATACACCATAAGTTGATAAAGAATATTAATTTGATTTAGCATATAATTATAAATTAAATTAGAAAATCAAAGAAGTTTGTCACTTTCATGATAATTAAGCGCTGTTACCAACAATTCATTATAGCTGTATCTGCTTCAATTTGCATCCAATGTACAAAATCATAATTCTGCTCCTTATGTGACTCAGGTAGGTCACATAGTTATTCTGACTGTTCCAAAATTGGAGCCTGCCCCCCAACTTGTCTCTGTGTTAATTTCCTTTAATCCCTCCCTCTAGATGTCTCGAGCGTATATATTTTCTTTGTATCCCACACATTGCTTTTCTTTAAAGCATCAACATCATATATATATATATATATGCATCTTATTAGTGGTGTCATTGTCAAAGTTATCATCCGCACTCACTCTCATCATGTTCAACCAAGACTTTTAAGCCATACTCACATCTTAGTTGAATATATATGTTGTGCTTAATTAGCATTTTCACATATATATATTCATTGTGATCTAATAACATAAATATTTGTCAAAGTTTCAAGTTTTGTTTTCACTAACAGTAACAAATCAAAGACAAACAACTGATTAAGATCAAATCTATATGAGCTGTGTAAAATGGTTGCAGATAATAGTATAATCTGTTATAAAAGCCTTTATATATATATATTCCCTCGAAGTGTTTCCTGTCAGCTTCCCTGTACTGTAATTTGGTGGGGCTAGCCTCAAAATTTTTGGAAGCCAAGTTGTTTCTGAACATACCTCGATCTACTGCTATATCAAAAGCTTCGTAGTCAAATTATAGAATGATTACTGAACTACAGAATATATAACTTGGTTATTACAATTATATATAGTGCACCGACATCAATTCATGTGAATCGCAGGAGTTGATAATCTCAGCCTTCTTTGTCAGCAAAGTACTGGGGTAAAACTTACCTATAATTATCATTTATTCCTTCTTCTTCTTCTTCTTGATTTTGTAGTTTGCTCTTGCTATTCTGGCATTATTATCTGGGCTATATCTTTTCTACTTTGTCATTTAAATTGTATCAAACTTCTTAACATGGTTTAATTCTACAAGTAAGGCTCTGTAAGTTAGTGTAAAAGTGAAAGAAAAACAGCTAAATAATAAAGAATTTATGTAAAATGAGCTGACTCTAGTAGTGACAGATATACTTGACAGAAATGGCATAGAAAGTCAAACTAGGAAGGTAAAGCAAGTGCAGTTTGTGCATAAATGGTCAAGATTATGTTCTTGTAAAGATATGCCATTTTGTACAAGCAGTCAACCTGAACATGACAAAGACAAAGGAAAGTGAAAATAAGTCTTCCTAGCTGCTGGATATCTCAAATTTTTACTGATAAGAGAGTCGAGATGAAGAGAAATAATACAAAAGAAAATGGGTGTCACAAGCAAGCATTCTTACAATCGTAAGAAAGCACTAACAGGCTGACCCCATGGCATTATGTTAATGGTTTTCCGTCATTGTGACAGATTGATTTGGGTTGTATTCATATTGGGGGTTGGAGTTTGTCATAAAAAGCAATAAGAACAATGTGAAAAACTTCGAAGAATGATGGAAAAAGTTGCCATGATTATTAATTACATGCTAAGAGCCTCATCAAGCATTACAGATATGATCAAATAATCAGAAATACTCAACTACTTAATGAAATATTACGAAAACTTTTGTATGTAAGAAGTGATGCTGCTAAAGTATTCAGCTTTAAATGAAATGGGTTATCATTTTCCTTTAAATTTGATTGATATCTCGTTGCTTAGTTTTATTTCATAAACTCTAATTTGCAGAAATTGATCGATATATAGAAATAGGCATCATTTGTAAGAACTAGCTAAACCTGATCATTGACTGGTTCAGTAGTTTGACTTTTGTTAATTTTTTGAGTTTCAAATTCGAAGAAATCCGATAAATTTATATGCACGAATAGTATAACTAATTAAGTTCATTGTCCCTTGGAACCAAAGGAGCGCGGGGATCCCAGCTTTTGCGCTGAGATGCCTTTTCGCTAGAAGACAAAGTTTTCTCTTCTAAAAAATACACATAATATGAAATCTATACCATCCAAATATTTTTAGATGGTCTAAATTTAAAAAAAAAGAGGAAAAGACCCCAGCCTGAAAGTGTAACGGGACAAAGGGCTGTACAGTTGATGCATTTGGAACCATATATATATCTATATATATGAACTGTTGCTGCTTATACCTTTGAGACTAAAGCCAAACACAAATTGAAAATCAAAATTATGGAGAAAGATTGGTCGGTGACAAAGGTCTTATCAAGGCCTCCGTTTGTGACCCACAGAACTAGAAGAAGAAAAGAGTGCTACAAGTTCTGACCCTATAGGATTTGGAAGAGAAACTATGTATTGGTTGACTAATTTTTCTTATATTTTTTAAAGCTATACTCAAAATCAATATGTGAGAACAACATTCGTGCAAGCATTTTGGAAAAGACATTGGGTGACTATAGATTGATGTGTGTGTGTATATGAAGCACTGTACTTTATGCTTCCCTACACATATTGGTTCTGGGATATGGTGACATATCAATGTTGCAATTATAGTCAAGTAAATGAAGATAAAAAGCAACTGCAACTGACATGATCTAAATGGACATAAAGATGCTTATACTTTTTTCTCGTCAGACAAATTATATTGGTAAGTTTATCTTGGTTCTTCTTCTCTTCAATTTTCATTTACTGTTGGAGATCCATGAGGGTTTCTTATATCTTATTTATATTTTGACTTCATTGCTTGGAATTATGTTGATAATGGATATTTGATTACCTTTTTGGAATCTTTGATACAAAACACAGTTGAAGTGTTCTCTGTGAGGAAAACAAACATCTTCGATCGATCATGACAGTGGTTGAATATTTGCTGAGAAAATTAAGTTTCTCTATAAACAAACACTTGTAGTGACAAGTCTGCACATTTGTAAGCAACTAATATAATAAATACCTAGAAAGTCTTCAGACTTCCCCTTCCCCCACCACAAATAGATCGCCTGGTTTTGATCGGATCAAAAAAATGAATTAGCTGACAAGGAAGCTTAGACATCACTCAACCACAATACTAAAAAAATGTCAAATTTAAAATGAGTTTAATAGATAGCTCAGAATATATAGCAAATTCCCTCCAACCCCTTCCTCTCCCCTCTCCCCCACCAAGAAAAAAGATGCTTAGATATGGCTATGGATGTATATAAATGACTGCACAATGAGCATCTCTGCAATTTTATTTGGGTCTGAATCAGCTTGCACTTCTACAGCACAAGTTAGTAAAGGCCCATCGCTTAATTTCAAAAGATGACTTAAGCAATGAAAAGGAGGAGGCAATGTCAATTGAGTTGCTGCAGAAAGTATGTGGGTGTCACATTTCTTTTCTTTCAATTCAATTTCTACTATGGACCAAACCTGAATGCCTAAGGTGATAAATCTAACCTGATGACAAATTTTGAATGTTATTTTCTCTAAAAATTTATCAAATTTGAAACGCAAATAGTTTATGAATTAACTTAAGAAATAAGTTTGATTGTGATTGAAGTAATGCCACTTTCACAAACTTTACTCTATCATAATGAGTTGATGATAGAGGTGGATTTTATGGGATGTGCATGGTGATATGAGTAGCTTGTGAAGAGGTTTATGTTTTAAGATTTGAATTTGAGAGTAACATTACTCCAACGACGAACTTGATCTAGTTCTTCATATGCCCTTACAAATTTGTAACTTAATATTTTTGACCTGACCCTGATAGACATCTTTGGGCAATTTAGGTTGGGCCTTTTGGATTTGGGTTGGGCCTCGGTCACCAACAAAGTTATTCCCAATTTGTTGCTTTGGGCAGAGAATATTAGAAAAGATTATTATTTTTTCTAAATCTTTAACATTGTTCTATTAAATTATCCTAATCTGACTTTTTCCGTTCAAGAATTAAACTAATTAATTAATTCCAAGCACATGCTTTGCAATAATTAAAAATATTGATTCTCTGGGATTGACCACTTAATAAATTAACAATCAACTAACAAGACAACTTTTTTTTAATTAATTTCAACAATTTTATTACTATTTTCTTGGATCTCAGCTCTTGGTGCTTTTGGATATGGTTGTGGTGTTCTTTTCAAGCTTTAATAGAAAATATAGGAAGTGGGACATATTGAGCTGGGTGGTTTAACCACCATATATAAGGTTGGAATTTTAGTTATATTATAGTGAGTATTGCATATTATTAATTAAAAACTAATATTGAAACAAGAAAATTAATCATATTTTGGTTCAAAATTAAGAAAAATAATACAAGAGAGAGAGAGAGAGAGAGAGAGAGAGAGAGGTAAGTTTATCTTGAAAAGAAAATTTTAATTTTCGTAAAATATCAAAATTTCAACGAAAAAATATTTCAAACTTTAAGGGTTTGAAGAAAATATAGATATAACCAAATTTTAATTTTTTCCAAAATTAAAATTTGAAGGTTCTATACATATACTTTCCATTTCTCATTCACATCACTTTTCGTCAAGTGGGTTTGCAACTTTTCTTCATCTTCCTAATTTTTTTTAACCTAGTAAAAGCAGAGCACATGAAGTTCTACAGTGGTGCTAGTGCTTCTTCTTTTCAAGTTAACGGGCTTTAATTTTTTTTTCTTTTTGACAAGGACCAAATCTGTTGTTGATATTAATTATTTTTTTTACAAAGAATCAATAGAAAAATATATGACTATAAAAATAAAAATAAATAAATGAATATACACAATTTCAGTCACTTATCTTCTTACATGTTTTTTCTTCCTCTTATTCTCTTCCCTGTATCTCATTATCTAAAGGACAATTATATGCCTCAAGTGATATAGATAGATATTTCATAAAATAAATAAACAATAAGTTTAATTCTATTTAGGCATTTCCATAAACACCCTTGTAAAAACGGTATGTCATGAAATTTCGTATATTCTTTTCTAGTGTCATTATAAAAATATTATTTTAGAATTATTTGAGATATCAATTCTAACTTATTATAAGATACTGATAAGAAATACAGTACTTATAAATTATCAAAAACTAATAAAAATATATACACAGCTAGCACCATTGTCTTATGGAAACAAATTAATGTAAGGGTTTAGCTCCTACTGTTAATATCCTGTAGTAGTTTAAAGCTGTAAAATGCTTCAAATCATGTGGCATTTCCAAATAATCAATGATAAGTCATAATTAAGCAATTACCCACTCTTAGTAATTAAGGAAAATTTGATCATGATCTTTATGTAGTGGCAAAATATATAGTCCACAAGAAAAAAGAAAAGTAGTATAAAAGAAGAAAAAAGAGAGAGAAAGTAGTTTTACTAATTAAATTTCCAATGATAACTCATAATGATCACTTGGACATGAAATACCTTGCTATACAGTCTTCCTACATGAATATTATGTAAAGACGAAGAGGAGAGGAGGGAATTAAGAAGGCAGTCAACTTAATACTAATAATATATATGACTCATAATTACAAGTTTAGACATTTACATTACGGTTAATTAATGATCATCATCATCGCCTCTTGGTTACGAAACTAGAGAGATGTCCTTTAAGCAAAGAAAATAAAAAGAGAAAGAAAGTGAGAGATACAAAGCAAAAAAGTACTAATGAGGCAGACAAGAAAGCAAGCCCGTGATAGTAATAATAATCATAAGAAAATAAAGGCAGGCTAGGCAAGAGTATGCCCATTCATAGCTTGCTAGCAAGACCACAAGGACTCTCCTATGTCCATGGCAAAAAGGGACTTGGTCTGAGAAGAAATGAGCCTGGTGGATGGGGACAAGTCCTCTGATGATGAATTGGAAGGTGCAGGCAGTGATGTTGGGGTGAATTGGCTCATTCTCATGTGCACAACCTCTGCCTGTGCAAGTGCCAATTGGGTTTGAAGCACATCCACTTGTTGCTGCAGAGAAGATATGGCTCCCACACATCCATACACAGGGTCCCTCACCCTTGCATTTGCTTCATATACCATTGAACTAACTGCATCACTGCGCTGGTGCTCTGGTAGTTCCTGCCATTTATAAACAAAAAGCATTAATATAAATACAAGACATGACATAAACACAGATATTATAACATGACAAATTTTAAAGTATAATGTCTTGTCACATCTAATATAAATACATTTTTAAAGTATATGTCTTGTTAAAAATAATAAAACTATATATTCATAGTATTCTCCTAAGAACTTAGATTTTTGGGATGAATAAATGGTAATTGAAATAATATCAAAGTCTCTATCTATAATAAAGAGGTTAAAAATTCAATCTTTGTTACCCTCATTTTTATAATTAAATAGCACAATGTATGATAGGCTTATACTTTATCCATGCCTCGAGAGCATAACCACATGAGAGGACTCTAAGTTAAGCATACAATATTGAGACATAGTTGGTGTTCAAGCAACTTTAGGACAAACTAGAACAGTAAAACTGATCTTTAGTCGAAGAGGTCAAAAGAGAGAGTTTCAGGTGGAGGCTATATATGCTCCCTATTGTTGACCTAAAGGCATAGAGACCAGCTTTTTGGATTTTCAGTGAGTGTTATGATGAGAAACTAGAGAGGTTGTTTGGGTATCAAACAGATCCTGTGCTTAGTCAAAAAGGAGCTCTATAATTTTAACAAGCTGCTCAAGTTGGTTATTTTGGAGGGGAGAGAAAATATTAATATAGTTGACTAAAGAGAACATAAAACAATAAGAACATCATAATACTTTGTCTTGGCTTGCTTTCAGGTGCAATGGACTAGTACATTATAATCACAGGAAGCCATTGAAAAGGTAAACCTGCAACTATTTTTCTTGGTTGCAAGCTGCTGGAATTTAGAGAAATGGGTAACTCTATAGAGGGTTAGTTTGACCTTAAAATGAATTAATTGGTAAAACAAGTGACAATTCAAGGTTAATAATATTTTTCATGACATGCTTCAATGATTCTAGTATTTTTCAAAGTTTACATAAAAATATCTGCTAATTATTAGCGAGATTCATTTGCTAATTTTATATCTTAGCCAAAAAAAAAGAGAAAATTAATATGCTAATAATGTGTCATCAAGATGTCATGCTTACAAAATAATAGTACTAATTTTGAAATATTTATGATTTTTATTTACAAGATAAAACATCTTTATCTGGGGAATCAACGTCACTTTTGGACATATTGAAAGCCGTCTCTATCAATGTAACCCATGGTTTTAAAGACAGAAAAGAAAAGATGAACATGCCAATACTTTCTTTTTCTTCTGAAATAGCGCATAGAAAAACAAGGGGGAGTCCAAGACTGAGAGCTAAGTGGTGGTCATAAAGGGGGAAGTTGAACAAATTGGAATATAAATAATAATTACCATGTAGAGCCACATATCTTTTTACTTTATCCTCTTCACACTGAGTATGGCTTCAACAAGTAGTAAAGCTAATTTATACGTAACCTGATCCTTTATTCTCTTTATTTGTGCTAAGGAATCATTTGGTGTAATGCTAGTACTTACTTTAATAAAGAAGAATGGAATTATACTTAATTAAGGGTGGGGGCCGTGGGGCCTTCAACTGTATTTAACCACTATAACGGAAGTAAAGGTGGAAAAAACAAAAGAAAGATACCCTTTTTACTTTTGCTTGGATGAAATTTTCATCTTAAAATATGATAACAACTTAATGAAAGATTAACTTTCAATTAAGGAACTAATTAGTAGACTCAGAAATGAGAATCAGTAAAACAACCAGATGTTTATAACAAGCTCAGCAATTTAAGGAAAGGAAATTGAAGCTAAATAATTTTCCTATCTTGAGAAGTACTGGATTTATTTATACTTTCTCAAGTCTCAAAACTAGAGCAAGTTCTCAGTTTTATTAGAAAAATTATATGCGAACATATCTTGCTTTGGTTACTTAACAAGGTCATGCCAATGGTAGATACATGTAAACAAATTAAAGATACTAGATGCAATTCATCTGAGAGTACGCATAGTGCTAACCTAGCATATTATCCAATGCCCATTAATATATAAGTATTTCTGAGAAATTAGCTGCTAAATGTCTTTTCTGGTTTTGCATATAATTGGGAAATTTTGTTATAAGATAGTAGATGAGAAGGTATATATATAGAATATACATAGAAATTATTTTTTCCGGTAGGTTTCTACCTAATGCGATAAATGACAGACAACATAATTATATAGAAGAAACTGTCTTCCCTTTCCTCTTGCGCATAACAGAAAAAGTGTAAAACAATGTCTGTTTAGAAGGTAATTCCCAGTTAATCTAACACCTTATCTCTTACATGGCTTCTACCAAACACAGATCAATGTGTTTCTCTCTTCTCGGGGTCATTGGCAAATTTCAATGGTAATTTTCTTAAATTAGGCAAATTTCAATGGTAATTTTCTTAAATTAATAAAAACAAACAGATTCATTTCACAGTTTGAGAATACTTAAGCAGAAGCTAGCCTTTTTACAATTTTTCCCATTTTTGTCACTCAAAATATTCTATTTTACCTATAGAAACACGATAAGGTCTTCGGTTCTTGATCATGTGATGAGATCTAGTTAATATATAAGGCTTCTTTTCTATTAACAAAAAAAAATGTGAGAACTTGTTAGAAGGCTCAGTTCACATATCACAAAAGCATCATCCCTCTTTTTCTGAAAATGACTTGAGAATAAAATAATACTATTCTACTATATAATTTCACTGAAAATGACAGAATCATATATATCATGCGCGCGTGCATATGAAAGAGATAGGAGAAGAGGGTAAGCGAGAATTGAACCTGTAACATTTTGTTGACATTGCTGGCCCCAAAAACCTTATGAACACTGGCAAACTTCTGGGGTTCGTCTGCAGGAAAATAAGGAGCAAACACACAATCCTGCGCACATCTCCTTCTCAGAAGCTTGCATGCCGCACATGGCGACATTGCTCCTTGTTTTCTTCCTCCTTCCTTCATTCTTCCAACTCCAAGAATGATTCGATGTGATAATCTAATCACTTTGAGAGAATAGGGCTTAGAATTGATCAAGAAAGGAAAAGAGAAAAGAGAAGTTAGGGAGAGAGGCCTTTGAGGAGGGAGCGTAGGTAGAAGTATATGTAGATATATATATATTGGTGTATGTGATAGCAAATCTTCAAGGGTCCCACAAAAGAAGAGGCAATAGATTTTGCTGGGAAAAAACATCGTTGTTGATAAGATCTTTTGCCCCACCTACATAATAATTTTTGTCTCACTATTTATTTTATTCTTTTCTATGCCCTCTTATGAACTTTGGTAGCTTCGTATGTTTGAAAGGTTCTTCACAGAAAATCAGAGGGTTCGATGGGTTCAATAAAAAACACACCATCAAGTTCCATCTTGCTTGAGGACAATTAACATTGATAGAAATTAATGGTAATGTTAGCTACAGTACTGTACTCAGTACCATTGTCTTCTCTGCACAATCAAGTACAATTAATGGTCAGTGTTTCTCTCATCTTTTTCTTTTAATCAAAAAGTGACATATTTATACTCGCACTTTCTTCTGTTTGCTGGATCTTAGATACTAAAAAACCTGACAGAAACAAAAGAGAAAAGTCTATGTGACCTCAACTCAATTAGGTCAAGAAGAAAACAAATTTGATTTACTATATATGATGATGAACCAGACAACATAAGTGTTGTATATGCTATTGTTATATCAATATTAAGGACGTCAAAATTGTTATTCATAGTTTAATTAGTTGCACTATTATATTATGAAAAGTGAAAACAATATTGCCCAATTGTTCCTTTGATCACAAGGGTAAACCTCTACCTATATTATATGGCTTTTTCTGGCATACCACCCCACGTTAGGGCTACCGCTCCACAGAGAGTGGCTGCACAATGATGTTGCATACACATGCACAATTAGAGGAATGCTGTCCTACCGCCCAACATTAGGTACTAGGCAGCAAGCGCCATTTTATATATATAATTTTCTTTTATGACAATACATGCTTGTATAGGACAATAACTAAGTAGGTTCATATACTTAATTTGTCTAAAGTCTGGACTCCAGAGTACTCTAGGTCAGTTTTTTTTATCATTTTTCACCCATATGTAATTGTAAACCAGTATTTTCTGTCATTTCTTATTTCTTTTACCCTCCCGGTCGATATTACCTAAGTGTTGAAGTGAAACAGTAAACAGTTTGAACGAGAAGCAAGTTTCATGAAGCCAAGTGACTACGCTACCGAGATATGAGGAGTTTTGCAGCAGTAAATTAGACTTACGTTGTTAATCTTTTTGGGATAAGTTGCATTAATTTTTCTTATTTTTATTATAATAATATAAAAATATATAATATAATATGACTTCGTCACGTCATTTCAAAAATTGTTTTTCACAAATCAAATTAACTTCCACACTTTCTTTTTATCTTTAGTCTGAGTTTACCACAGAGTCTATTTCACTGTTTTCCGGCGCCGTTTATTGCCATAGGACGAGTCATCATTGCTCTAAGAGACCAGAACTTCATCTCCTGATTAAGTTTCCTAACCAAAAATCTTGTTAAAGATATCAGGAAATATTATTCTTCGATCTTTCGTAAGAACTTATCATGAAGTTTCAAGAATGGTTAATTCATAACTTGAGAAACATCATTAGACAACAATATTTTCTATTATCAATTAAGCGGTGAAGGGTTTGATCTACTTTAACTTTCCAGCACTGATCTTCCAAAAGGTTTGAACGTGTGATCTTGAATCTCTAAAAGAAAGAGACAAGTGCAATATCTTGAAGAGGGATAGCAGAAAACAAAAGAGAAAAAGCAAAGTACATGCACCAAATCAAAACCAACATATATATGTTACTTGCACATGTAGTACCATATATTAAGTGGGTGACAAGTAGGGTATCAATGATATGTAATTACCCATATGACAAAGACATATCAGAATGTTTAAACTATAAGTTTATAGAAGAAAATTATTGATATGCCGTCTAAATATTAACAATCTCAACCACGTGTACCTGAGGTGGGATGATGTCTTACATTTTAATTATTTAATTTGTTAATTTTAAGATACCTTAGGACGTTTCTTTTACCTCTTCATGTTCTGCAGGATAATTTTTTTTATAATTTTGTGTCCTCCTTTTTACTAGCATACTTGGATCCTTAAGCTACATTTGTTGGGTCTAACATCCACCAACGTAATTATTTTATGCGACTAGAATTTTTAGTGTCCCATTGTGAGATCTTGACACAAGCTTTTACATGCAGAGAGACAGAAATTTCTATGTCACAGGAAAAGAAAAGAGAAAATAAAGGAATAATTAAATAATTAAATAATTAAAATCATCTCATACTAAATTCCAAGTGAATTGACAAGAAGAGAATCAAATTTTGCAAATATAAGACATGCACTAAGCACCCATTACAGGAAAAATTTTCCAAAGATTGCGTTATATTTGCTTGGTGATATCATTGATATGAACTGACTTTTGGGGGCAAGTAACATCATTGAGAGTAAGTGCCCTCTTAATTTGACACTAATTTTACAATTTATATATTTACTTCCATTCCAATGCCATCTCCACTACCAATTAATACCATATTAAATGTTTTATACTCATGCATGCACATGATCATCTTGATGATACTTAAGGTGGATCAAATCTTAAGCTAGCCCACCATGAGAAAGCTAGTTAATTTTTGACTTTGTCATCCAAAGCTTCAAGGCTAACTGCTTCCCAATTTAATATTAGTGTAGCGACTCGGTCCGTGGCATCCCTATCCAATGCATGAGGATGGTCCGTTGAATAGAGATATTTGGATGACAGGTTTCTAGGACACCTTGGGGATAGAAATAAACCGAACTCCCACATTAGAAATGAGAGTAAGGTTAATGAGTTATATATGTAAGACTTGAATCTATCTTGTCGAGACATTTTTTGAGGACAAAACCGTGAACGTTTTGGGCTAAAATGGACAATAACTCTACTAGCTGGATTGGGTTGTGACAATTAGGATCCATTTAAGAATGACATGGCATTTAAAAGTCCTTGTACTATTAAGTGCTGTGAAAAAATTAATGTTCAAACAACATAAAAAATAATAATGGTAAAAAATTTATAAATAGCAGAACTGATTAATAGGGTATTTACCATTTAGTAAAAATTTTAATATTCATACCCATTCAAATCATCCATTCCCCTTTTGATTGTGATTTGAATGTGTAAGCCCATGATATTTATTTTTAAAAGAATTTTTAGGCTTTATGTATAAATAAGACGAAATAGAAATTCTTCCATAATTAATCACATGAAGAAATAAGGATATAATTAGTATCCCACTTTACAATATTCTTATGTTGGCCAAGCTTTGACAAATGACTAAATGTGAATTGAGTTACAATCGAAACGTGACACTTAAGTCAATATTACGGTTGAGTTAAAAAAGTTACACTACCCCAACTAGTATATACTATAGCTTTTGGTTTAATAATTAGTGTTTGATCCAACATCTTATAACTAAACTCTTGTAAAAGAGTGATGATGAAGGAAATAGAAACTTAAGGTTATGGAAGGTGAGGATTTATTTGAGGGTTGAGAATAATTATTTGAAATGATGTTACACTCGAGCTTACGTGAACGCATGCCCATCGCAATATCTAGTTTAATTATTATGGGGTGATTAATAATTAAAGGGACAATTCTTATGATTGATTATATCACTTGATTACGTACAAAATTGTTCAATCTCCTCCTCATGATATTAATAATAATAATAATAAAATTCTTATTTTTCAGTTTCAACCACTCCTTTTTAGATCTTTCTGGTGGTTACATTAGAGATTAATGTTGTAAATTGATAGATTTGATTTTTTGATATGCTTTTTTTCTTGTCGGTGATGATCTCTCTCTCTCTCTCTCTCATGTTTTACAGAATTTAATTAGCTGGCAACACCAATTCATTAATTGATAATTTGAAGTAATTAAGATCAAACGAAGAAGGTTAATTAATTTTTTTCTTTTTTTGCAGAAAATAGTTATAGTTAATATTGAACTCCAAATCATTGATAGAGTAATTAAATTTGATTTTGAATAAATAGCTTGTTCACTAGGGATAACTAATACTCATTCCGTTTCAAATTATTTGTCATTTAAGGTAATAACACAATAATTAAGGAAGTTATTAAATAATCCCAATTCTAACAAAAATAATTGTACTTGACTAAATTATTCTTATTAAAATCAATTTAAGCCCTTGATATTATTATATTAAAGATAACAATAAATAAGGATAATATTAAAAAAATAATTAATACTTTATTGGTAATATAAAATAACAGATAATTTGAAATAAAATAAAACTCTTAAAATAACAGATAATTTGAAACAAAAGAGAATAATTTACTTTAAATTCATCATTACAGTTATGAAAGACCAAATGTTTTAGTTTTTTCTAAATAATAATGACTAGAATCTAATATACTTGTATTGAAATTTCTATTTATTCTAATTACATTTTATAAGATATCACGGTTTTTGACAATGATTATGTTGAAGTTGAATGAAACAAGGGTCAAGTCGAAAGCGTATTTTACAAGAGTGAAACACATAAACTACTAGAAGCCGGATCGACAATACTCACACCCAATGCTTAAGTTAGATCATGGTATGAGCTTATAAAGGTAATAAATGCAATGGTGTCAAAAATATTTTCATACCTAATGATAGAATATTTATAGTCAAGTAGGAGGGTGATATGGTAAAAGTGCTTACAGGCCTTTGGACTAGTTATGATTGGGCTAGTTGGAATGGGCCCAACCGATTAGGGATGGACAATTTTTAAAATATTAAAAAATTCTTAAATAGACTTAATAAATAATAAATAAATATATAAGTATCTTAAAAGAAATTTATTAAGATTCAATTATGACATATGTATATATTCATTCATAATTAATTTGTTTATAAATTATTTAAAAGTTTTCTAAAAAAATTGTATTCGGCCGATTGAACCAATCCCATAAATAGCAATATTAAGAGTGAAATTTAACTGATCTTGAAGAATATTATGTTCCATATTCCGAGAAATTTGGATTTTAAGTGCCAATTCTTCCATATACTAATTAACACATATGGGACTCGAAAATGAAAATTCTTTACATGTTTTTGTACTAAATTAAGTACATGTCAAAAAGGTTAGCTATAGATTATAGGTTCTACTTATTTGACAAAGTACTAATTTTGTTTCTCACTTCTTTTTTATCAATATTAATGTATTATTTATCTATCTACTAAAAAATTGAATTAAAAATAAATACTATATTATCTTTTTGATATTTAAAGATAAAAAAAATACAGTACTTTATAAGACATTATTTTATATTTAAGTTGTGAGATCCCACCTTAATTATAGATTTGAAGGGACTCATTTTATGATGTAAATAAATGAATAAAAACTTCAAACTAATCAACTTTTCCTACAAAAAATTAAAAAACAATAATTATAATAAAATTATTCATAAACCTTCTTATTGCAGCTTAAATTTTTAGGTTAAAATAATTTTTGACATAGTATGGAGTTTCTATGATCAAGTTATGTCACTCTCACACTTTATAATTAAATTATTCACGCTTCAAATTTAAAAAAAAAAAGTAACTTTTGCATGAACAAGAACTTTTTTCTAATAACTTAAACTTTTTGTGGTGAAATAATTCTAAACACTAACATATATATTTGAAAAGAACTTTGGGCAACCTAGGATGATGAATATAACTTTAGAAAGAGGCATGGATATGGATGAACAGGGGTATAAGGTACAAACACAATGACTCACATCATGGCAGGCTTTGTCTGTGGTTGACAATGGGGAATTGAAGTGTCCCTATCCACCGAAAGCTTTCACATAAACACATAAAGATCAAGTTCATTGCAACTCATGCCACTATTTGTTCTTCTTTCCAAAATCGGTGTTTCTGATGAGAAAAAAGATTGCGCACAATCAACCCTGCCTCTCTATGTAAGATATATAGAACAAAGACTAAGACAACTTGGAATAACTTTTTAGTCGTTAATTTGCTGCCATCTATCTATCTAGCTAGAGCTAATTAAGCTACTCTTTCTCTCTCTCTCTAAAACACTAAGACAAAGACACAATAATAATGGTAGCTATCAAGGTTAGTCTTTTGTGGGGAAGAGTTAATCATCATGCAATTGAAATTTCCAATGAGAATGACATTACAAATCAACAAAGAGAGAGGAAAAGTCATAATTGGTTATAGAGCTATGACCTTTTCTTCAAACACATGGCCTTTCTTTCGTTCACACCTACTTGCATAAGTAGCTTAATTTAGTTCCTTCATATTTAGACAATGGCAAATTCTTAATTATAAGCTACATTGAGTTTACTAATTTATTGTAGATTAAGTCAATCAATAATAATTATATGAACATATTTAAAATGTATTTTTTAAAGAATTTAATTAATATATATACTTATAATTTTTTATTAATTAAGTCTACTTAAAAATTTGTAAGAGACAATAGGTAAGTGTACAAGCAACATTCTACAATTTCAGAAGTTAATTGAACACTCTTTTGAATTTGCCTTTGTGTGAGTTCTTTCTATTTTTGGTATTATGTGTAAGGCCTATCCATTGAAGAAAAAAGTACATAAAAAATAAATGATTGTATTTCTAATTTGTTTCTTTTCAAATAAGGATATGTGATTAGTTAATATCTTTGAAAATGAAACCCTTTTGATGGTTAGGGATAATAACCTGAAATCTCCACCAACCTTAAATTACTAAAGAAATATAGAATATTTGAATGCTCATATGTGGTATTTGAATACTTGATGATGTAAAAGAGGAGGTGGGATTAAATATGCTTTGGTATGGTCAATTTTATTGGCTTTGGCAAATGATGTATAAAAAATATATAGTTAAATTATAAATTAATATATAAGCATATTAGGTAGATATATATTTTAATAAGATTTATCAAATTTAATATGTTTTTATATATTTAATTAAATTTATTAATTTAAAATTTTTCTGTTAGCTTAGACTTTGTGGGATGGATGGAAGGATGGGATAACACAAAAGTTTAAAAGGATAAAACTCTTGGAAATTTTAAGCTATTCATAAAGTTATGACTTATCTTTCCTTATGGGATACGTTGTTTCATACTCTCTTTTTGTCTTATTCCACCTCTATAGACTTGACCCCAAAAATAAAAAATAATGTTTAAATCAGAAAAGTGTAAAAAGAGCTGTAAAATTATATGAAATTCCTATTTATACTTGATAATATTGCACTTCATGTAAAAATTGTGGGTATAAATGGTTGTGTTATTATAATAACCAATTGTACATCACATATAATTGAGGCACTGTACAAAAATAAAATGCCCCAAATCACACCAACCAATATTTTTTTCTAAAATTAATTCATAATTTTTAATGATAATCGGTCTTATAAGTTTAATAATTTGTTTCAAATAAGTAAAAAAAATTTAAAATTTTGAAAAAATTAGAGAGAGCAATGATAGAAATAAGTATTTGAGATACAAATGTATTTTCTTTTAGTTTTAAAATTTAAAATATTTTTATAATTAAATTAATACATTTATCAACATATATATATACTAGGAGAAGCCAGGCCCAAAGTTGAAGCCTGATCTAACATCCACCCAAAGTTAATGCAATAGGCCCAAGAAATATTTTTTTCTGTTGGATTTGCGGTGGGTTACTTGGTTAAGTATCAAAAGATTGAAGAAAAATGGGATATTATTGGGCTACTTATTAATGAACCTCTACAATTTTTTTTCTTATTTTGATTTCAATTAGTGTTAAAACTTGCCATCTTTAATGTTAGAGTAAATAAATATTTTAATCCTCAATTTAGTCATTTAAAATCAATTGCTCTCTAATTTGGCCATTCTGTTAGTTTGATTAACTAGAAATTAAAAAAAAATTAAGTCTTTGTTATGCTATTGCCTTATTATTGGGGTAATAGAATATAATCCCTCACAAGGAATCGTGGTCTCATGGGTAGGGTTCATATTATTCCTTGGGACCTATAACCCCTTATAGAGGACTATATTTTATTAACATAGACTTATAAAGAGTGTAAGATCTTTTACACTTATTTTTATTATATTTTTTGTATATATGTATATATGAGATGAGTAGTTTATTATGAGAGGTAAGAGGAGAAATTAATGACCGTTGAATCAAAAATTAATCTATCAGATTACTCATTAAAAGTCACGTACCACTTATATGACAACTCATTAAAAATACATGTGTCACTTACATAATTTTTAATGAATAATCTGATACATTTATATATTTCTGATCTAAATATCATTAATTGTTTTTCTCACCTCTCATAATAAACCATTTATTTCATAAGATACGTCCCCTATATATATATATATTTTGTTAATTACTAATTATTTGAGTTAATGGTGAGAGACGGCAATTAGAAGTGCATCAGAAAACTTGGCTCTTGCCAACCAATGTTAATGACAGTATCAAAAGCCGAACTTATCATAAGCATGCCCCAATTAGTTTTTGAGTCTCCATGAGCGAATAAAAGCCTAGACTCAAGCCCACTGGAACTCACGACTTATCCAAGCCCAATGGGCCTCAACATCACCTGGCGGTGCCCGAGATTGTAGAGCGGCCGACTAAATTATCATAATTTTCTTTTAAATTTAATAAATAACATTTATTCTTTATTCTTTTAAAAATAATACTTAATTTTTTTTATAAAAATTTAAATAATTAATTTATCATAAAACTAATATAATAAATAAATTAAATATTTTATATATTTATAAAATAATCAAATATTATATTATTAACTTCAAATGAAAGTTTAATAATTTATTATAAAATTTTAACTTAAAAATAGTTTGAAATAATTTATTATAATTTTTAATACTCGGTACAAAAGTCATATTTTGAATTAAAGCGCCACATCAAACTGTTTTAAAAGAATTGAGTTTTCCACCCTTAATCATAAGTTTTAATATTTAAACAAAAAATGTTTATAAATAAGTGAACATTCTTCTATCGTTCACATTAGTAAAATTTTTTTTTTATTTTTTTATTTTTTTTAATATTTTTTATTTTTTATTTACTTTTTTATCTTAATGATTTACTTATTATCTCATATATTTTTTTCAAAATTTTTTAATATATTTTTATATTTTTTTAGAATTTTTTAAGTTATAAATGAATAATAAAAAAATTATGGATAAATAGTAAAAAGAATGTAAAAAAATTTAAGAAAAAATTTAAAAAATTTTGAAAAAATACCTGAGATAAAAAATATTTAATTAATTTTAAAAAATAAAAAAATATTAAAAAAATATTAAAAATAAAAAAAATAAAAAAAAATAAGGGGGGGACTGCCTAGTCCCCCCCTTATAAATAATTTTATTCAACCATGGTGTGCCTGTAGAGTTGTTGGAGGCACTTAAACATGCAGCGCATAAATTGTTCAGCCTGCTCTTGCGGATGGTTAGGGAAGGTTGTGTCTGGGAGATTTAGAGATATAGATCTTGTACGGTTGGTGTAAAACTGTAAGCAGTGCAATTGTATAGTAATTGTTCAACTTACGTTAAACGATCACAATATATTTTTTTTTTATTCGTTCATGCCCAGATGCACCTTTTTGTTTTAGGACAATCACACTATCACGATCGTTACAATTACGTGTTACAACACAAGATCTAAATTCATCGAAAATGGGTGAGCTTCCTTTTCAAATAACATGAAAAAATTGTGTTGTTAAAAATAATTTTAAATATGTAATATATATTTTTTAGTTAATATTTATTAGAAATATACTTAGTTATAAAAGTGATTTTATTTTTTTTAGAACTTATAAAAGTGATTTTAAAATCTTATATATGTATCAGAATGATGATGATGGTATTACAAAGTGTTGTATATGTTTTCACTTATTGATCAAGTTTCACTGCTAATAGACCATGAATGTGTTTTTGTAAGATAGATACTGAGCAATGGAAGGTATAAAAGTGATGAGGAGGAGAGGTGTTAATATAGGCTGGTTTGGCAGAGTCCATGTTGGCAGCCAAAAATATGACCTGGCCTAAGCTGAGCTATATTTTATATAAGTTTATAAAACTCCGGTTCAATTCAATCTTTGGTGACTCATGGGTTGGCCCATAGGCCACCATATATATATTATTAATTTTTTATATAATTAATATTTTTATAAAATTACTTAATAAATATATCAAATTATTATTAAATTACATCAAAGTTTCAATATACTAATTACATAAATTACTACAAGACATAACATAAATTATTCAAATCATAACATAAATTAAAAATATTAATAAAAAAGTCTCAAGTCTTAATATAACTTTTTCAGAGTTTCAATACCATAACATAACTTTCTCAATATTTTAATATCATAATTAAATTTGAGTTTTTTTATAATAAAAAATTACCTGGGCCTATGTGGGCTACCTCAGCCCAGCCTACGTTGGCCTTCCCAAACTATAGGTTAGTTTATATATGGGCCTAGAAAAACCCAGTTTGGCCTATATTGTAGGACTAGTCAAGTTTGACCCAGTTTGATACCCTTGATGAGGAATTGATATCCCATCATTTTCCTATGGAAAAAGGATGGATCGTTTTCTTTAAATATTTAGATTGTTAAAATGATGATATGCGACAAAGTAAAAATTTAAAAAAAAAAACTTATTTCTCTTTCTTACTTTTCCACTTTCTTCTTTTGCAAAAAATAGAGAATCCCCATGAAATCAACTTGTCATGCCCTTTGATTCATTCCAAAGAAAATCTTCATTCAAAAAAATATCAAGCCAAAGGTTTTATGGGTAGTTATGGGTTTTTTATAGATTTTTTTTTATTTTGGTGATTACCATAGGAGTTACAATGGTTGCCGTTGTTGTTGGGTTATTGGTGATAATGGGTCATCTTCTTCTTAGATGCAATTCAAGGACAAAGAACGGAAGCGAAGAGGGTGAACATAATTAAAATCTGTTATTATATGGATCCACCTCTCCAGAGCCCTTCTGCCATCACAGAGTTCAAGCATTCATGAATAAATAACATCATTCGACCCAGTAATAATATAAGAGGAGGAGGGTTGAAGAAGAGCCTTGAAGGAGAGCCGGGGGGGGGGGGGGTTGAAGAAAGAGAGAAGGAGAAGAAGCCTTGAAGGAGAGCTCAAGGGAGGGTTGAAGAAAGATAGCATAAGGAAGGAAGGAAGAAAAAAAATTAAAAAACAAAAAAGTTTACCACATGTCATGATTGTGACCGTTTAATAAATTGGATGGTCAAAATTACAAAAAAAGATAAGGGATTTGGATCCCCAAGTGAGGCAGTGATCTCGTGCAGTTAGCTTTTCAATTGCACGGAATGCAGTTAAAGATATTGGGTTATTCAACGTGCTATGGATGGCCATGATCTCTTAAAAAAAATTTTAAAAATGGGCATCTCATAATGCGTGCTAACAAAAAAATAAAAAAAAATTCAAATTTAATGTGGCCCACTCATTAGATGGTGAAATTTCATGTAGTTGGAACTTTCTAATTACACGAGATAAGTCACACTAGATGATTACAATCTTTTTAAAAATTAAAAAAAAAAAGAATATCTGGTAGTCCATGCAAATAAAAAAACATCAAAGTGAATCGTGATTAAGATCCCTTGGTGAGCGTGAAGTAGGAGCAGGCAATGCAGAGTATGAGTTCCAGTATTTACAGTGGCAGAAGCTAATGAGAGGATTGGAGCATTACCTTTTAGTAGAGGTGGTGGAGAAAGATCGGTTGGCCCGTTGTCGGGAAGTTGTGTTCCAGGATTACATGAACAACTCTTCGGAAATGCTGACGAGGGAAACAAGTCTCTCGACTTTGCCAATTGCCAAGGTCAACTTCTCTTAAAAGGTCATTTTCATGTTATTATTGCTTTACGCGCCCCTCTTCTGTACTCGTCTGCTTCTACTTTTCCATGAACTTTAAGTTTGGCAGCTACGGCTGCGGCTCTTATATCAACTTGCTTCTTGGTCAACCCAGTCATGTGCGTCTGTTCCAGAAAAAATTGCAGAGAGTTTTGATTTTTGGCCAAATAATAAATACTTCGTTCTCACAATTGATATTAAAGGTCCCACCCAAAACTGGAGTCCACATTGGAAGTTGAAATAACTTCCTTACAAAGCCCCATCTTTATTACGTGGGTAACATTTCATTCTCTTCAATCTGGTTTGCCACAGCCAGCACCCCAAAATTAAAACAGAGGATGGTGGAAGTGCGGGGCAGAGAAACAGAGGAACTTAGTATGATGGAATGGTGAAATCAGAGTAGAGGATGGTGTTCCCAGTTCCCAGTTCCCAAGCAACCTCCTCATATACTAAAAACCTATTTTTTTTTTTCAAAATAAAAAATGTGGAAGATTCAAAATTTAAGATTGATTTAATTTCTATTTTCTTGTTCCAGCAACGGATGCAGGGTAGGGTGACTCTGTTTTGGGTTTGTGGACAAATACAAAGATCTCAGAGGCATCTACCATATCTTAAAGGCTTTCCTGGTACCAGCTTTTGAAGCCATTTTTCAAGTAATTTGTTAAGGGAAAGTAGGAAACCAGTGGGCATTGCTCAGTTATTATTTTTTTATTTTTACATAATATTATTGGCAGTGTTCAACAAACAGGGAACGGGATCCCTAAATTTCCTTAGAAAATTTAGCACTTGAATTTTAGAAAGAGATAGATGCAGAAAGAGAGAAGAAAGAGAATTGGCTCGTAAGTATCGTTCTTCTTTTATGAAGGTGGTCCAACATTAACGTGCAAATAAAATGCAAACCAAGGACCAGGGATGGGCTTCAAAAATCTAGTTATATGCTTTTGCTACAGTACTCTAACAAAGTTTCACTATAGGCTTCAATTGTATTAATTTTCAAGGGTTAAATTGTAAATAACTTCTTTTAATTTTGACTTTTTAACAAATAACTTTATGTTGTTTTAATTTTGACAACTACAACTTTT
>JASKGM010034461.1:0-24496 GCA_034509205.1 Ceratonia siliqua
TCACTACAAAATGCCACTTATGAATAAGAGAATCAAACTATTACGTATTCAATCCTTTATCCTAGCATTAGATGATTCCCTAGTTCATTTAGTTGGCCATTTAAACAAAACTAAGCAATAATCATGAACAAATCAAGTGAGAGAACATAAACAACCATTCAAGAGAAGTTGAATACATTATCAATGGATAAAATCACAAAATCATGCCTAAGGCATTGAGTTCACCCTCAACCAACATCAGAAAATTACTCATTACAACAAAATAATCCATGAAAACCACAGAAAATACAAGAAGAATGAAGAAAAGGTGAAGGGGAAACTCTTTAAAGACTTCTAAATGGTTGAATCTTCTCCAAACTCACTCCCTTCAGCCTTCCTCTGGTTCTTCTCCTCTCTTTTAAGCTTTCTCTCTTGTTTCCTAATGTTAAAATTTGTGAAATGAAGTGAAAAACAGATTTTTAAAGTGTATCAGCACGTGCACAAGCTGCAGCGCCCATTTTTTGGCGCCGCGGCGCTCAGCCATAAATGCTGATATTTGGCCTGAGCCAAGGCTTGGGTAATCTGGAGCCGCGGCGCCAACTTCTCTAGAGAACCAAGCCACGGCTTGGCATTTCTTGAGCTGCGGCCTTGAACCTGGGTGAATTTCTTCACGTTTTAGGTGCCGCAGTGCAATATTTGAGAGCCGGGGCACTGAACTCTCAGGTCTGGAACTAATTTTCTTCAATGTTGAGCACCGCGGCGCCCAAGAATGGGCGCTGGGGCACTAAACATTCTAACTTTGGTTTGAAATTATGTGATTTTGAGTTCTTTTTCCCAAATACTTGCTTTTACATTGCTCCAAAGCATGCTAACATGACTCACTTCTTCACATAAAAGCATTTCCACTTCAAAACACCTACAAAACATGAAACTAAACTAAGAACACAATAAATTTAAGAACAAAGCGATTAAATGCAAAAGAATTCAACATAAAAATATGACAAAATATGCACCTACACTAGCCCATCTGAGTCTCTAAGCTTTGAATGCTAGTCTTCATCCTTTGTTGAAACTGTATATTGTTGTTAGCCATCTGCTTTACTAAATCCTCAAATGAAGGTTCAGGTTTTGTGGCTATGGAACTTAGTTATTGCAAAAGCTAGTATTGCTGCCTTCTTGGTCCAGCATAAGATTGAAACTGGGGTTGTCTAGGTGGTTGCTGGAATGGTTACCTGTACTGCTGCTGTGGAGCTGCATTACCATACCTTAGATTAGGGTGATCTTTCCAACCAGGGTTGTACGTGCTGGAATATGAATCATATTTAGGCTGCTGCTATTGGTATTGTTAGTTACCAAGAAAGATACTTGCTGCAGCTACAGAGTGCTCTTGCAATACCGAGCCATCATCCTAATGTGTAGGCCATGCATCTGTGGCATGAGATGGGCAAGAACAAATGCCACATAGACTGGCAGATTCCTGCATAGGTAATTTCTACCCTACTGCCACCTGTCTCACCAAGGAAGTCAACTCATTAAGTCTATGCTCCATTCTCTGTTGGTCAGTGCGAGACACATGAACCTCATTCACATCTCTAGTAGAAGTAATCATCTAAGTACCAAACTGCTGGGAATTGGCAGCCATATTAGTAATTAAGCTTCTAGCAGTAACTGAGGTTTTATTAACTAATGCACTTCCACTAGTAGCATCAATCATGCTTCTGTCCATAGGCAACAAACCTTTATAGAAATACTGAATTAATAGTTGATCACTAATCTAGTGGTGGGGGTAGCTTGAACACAGTTTCATAAATCATTCCTAATACTTATACAAATTCTCTCCTGATATCTGTCTTATACCACATATATCTTTTTTAATGGTGGCAGTTCTAGATGCAGGGAAAAACTTCTCCAAGAACAGCTTTTTCATGTCATTCCAACTCCTCACTGATCATTGTGAAAGGCAGTATAGCCAATCCTTAGCTGCATCTGCAAAGAAGAAGGGGAATGCTCTCAGTTTGATGTGCTCCTATGATATTCCGTGTAGCTTCATTGTTGATTAGACCACATGGAATTCCTTCAAATGCTTATGAGGGTCCTCACCAACTAAACCATGAAAATTTGGCAACAAATGTATTAGTCCAAATTTAAGCTAAAAATCAGCATCAAGATTAGGATATTGGATCCTTAAAGGCTGGTAAGTAACACCAAGAGTAGCTAGTTCCTTAAGGGTCCTATTTTGCATGTTCTCACCCATAGTTACAATATCACTTAAGGCTTCAGGTTCAAGTTTAGTTTCACTTAACGCTTCAGGTTCAGTTTCAATATCACTTTCAAATTCAGATGCAATTCTTTCACTAAGCCTAAGAGCACTATTAAGTGAATGCAGGGTCCTCTCAATGTCAGGGTCAATATCAAGTAAATGACTAGTGGAAGACCTAGTCATGCAGCATACAAAGCACTAAAACACAAAACATGCAAGAAAGACTACACAACACTGAAATGCTGCCAAAATTAATCTAATTAACCAATCTACACATTTTTAAAAATTATGGGACCAACACAGGATGAAAGCTAGACAAAAATGACACTAAAAAATGCAATATAAAATCTAAAAAATTGAAAAAGTGGTGTAAACAATGGAATTTGGCAAAACCGGGGGTGCTCACAGCAACGCAGCGAGCCTTGCTTCTCAGGTCATTTTCCTTCAACTACCAACTTTCAAGTTATCCTAAGCACATTTGTCTATACAAAATCCTAAAAAATGACCTAGAACCACCTGTTTTAACCTGAAAACCACCAAAACATAGCAATCAGGGGTTAATGAAGGATTAGTAATCAATAATACACCTAATAAGATTTATCAAAATCAAAATGAGCCCCGGCAATGGTGCCAAAATTTGATAACTGCCAAGGCCATCAAATTAAATCTCTTAATAACCGATTCACCAAATAACTACAGTTTAAGGCAACATCGGGTCGAATCCTTGGATCACTCTAATTGTATAATCAAATCAGGAAAATAACGACATGGGGGTTTTGATAAAGATTAATCAACTGAAAGCAATGAAAATGATAAACAAAATTTAGAAAACAACTAATCCAGGGAGAGTAACCAGTCTTAATTTTAATCTAGCCTTGATCATTAATGAGTCATTCAATCACTAATCGAGCTCTTGGCTTTTATAACATATCAAGAAGCCTCAATATGATCTTTGGGTCCACTACTAGATAAGCATCCAGAATTTAATCAATCAAGGTTAAACAAATTAAGCATCCATCTAAACTCATATTGACCTAAGAAAATAGAATTCAACCAAGCTAAACAACTCATCAAATAACTTTGATGCCTTGTTCAGCCTCTGCAGTTTCTTTTGACACATGGTAACTATGCAATTATTATTTGAACATCCCAGTTAAATTAAGCAACTTAATCAGAATCACAAAAGAAAGGAAGAAACTTGATAAATGATTAAACTTGAAAATACTTAAGCCAAGATCTCAAAATCAAACATCAAGACTGTCAATCCCTAAGATTGATTAAAGATTCTAGCCCTCCATGAACAAGAGGGACGAACTTACAGGAAAATAAAGAGAAACCCTAGAGAGAGAGAACAAAGAAGAAACTATGGAAGGAGGCAATGGAATAGTGCTCTCTAGCTATATTCACGTTTTGCAGCTTCAACCTATATATATAACCCTAAAATCAATAATTACAACAATGCCCCTAGGTTAAAATCACTCTAGCTGTCTAACCAGCTCATCAGCCGATTTCTAAGGCAACAGCACCAACAAAATGCTACAGTTTTGATAAATGGCCTACACAAGAGGAGTTCCAGTGACAGCATTCCTGTTCTGACTTCCAGGTTGAATTTGACCCACTATACATCCAAATCAGTCTTGGAACCCAAACTTATAAAATGTGGCCAAACCCGATCCATTAAGCATATAAGAGGTTTAAAATACTAAATATGAGGGTTAACTATTGTATAAAAATTGTGTTTAGCAGTATGCCCAAAATGAGGGGAATTAATTTACTCCTAATTATCCTAATTATCCTAGTGAGTAAAGGATTAGAAATTAAAAGAGTTTTAATTTCATAGGTAACCTACAGTCACTAGGAGACTAACTAAGTCAAAGGAATTTAATTAAATAAATTTCTTTATTTGAATTTTATATTCAAGCATAACTAATTAGATAGGCTAACATATTTTATTTAATAATTAAATAAAATTTGACTTTATCAATTGAATAATTCAATTATTAATTGATAAATCAATTAAATAATTTGATTATCTATTTTTCCTAGTAGGCATGTAGAATCCTTAAGTTTTAGGGAAGCATATTTTTAGCATATTTTTGAATCCAAAGGAATAACCTAAGGTTAGGTTAGTATAAAAATAACCTAACCCCCCTCTTGTTGTGGTCGAAATTAATAGAGAGAAAACACCTTGAGAGTACCTTAAGTTTTTTGAGAGAAAAACACTATGAGCAAAAGTGAGTTTTGTTTTGAGTGCCTTCATAAAATTTTACACGCCATAATTTAAGGGAAAGGAAAAGCTTTCATATTTCCTTTGAAAGCTATCAATTATTTTTTTATTCATTTTTTGTTTATTACAATCACTAAGCTTATTCACAGCAGGTTCCATGGATTGGTACTTTCCAAAGAATAGACGGTTAGTGCGCTTGGTTGGGGAATATATTAAAATATTAAAGTAACTACAAAAGGTATGTAAAATTCTTATTTATTTCACTTCTCTTTCTAGTCATGAATTATTTATCTATGTGTTTTGTTTTTGCCTATTTGCAAGCTTGAATGTTTTTTTAAAATTTTTAAACCCATGCTTATACCCTAAACACTTAGGATAAACATATAGACCCATCAAAATTACCTGTAAATTTCCTACTCAAGGCATTTGCCACTGCATTCACCTTGCCGAGATGATAGAGAATGGAACAATCATAGTCCCTGATCTATTCCATCCAGATCCTGCCTTAAGTTCAAATCTTTTTGTTCAAAAATATATTTAAGACATTTATGATCTGTATATATTTTGTAGGTCTCACCATATAGATAATGACGCCAAAGTTTCAGTGCAAAATCCACTCTTGCCATTTCCAGATCATGAGTAAGATAATTTCATTCATGTTTCTTAAGCTACCTAAAGGCATATGCAATTACCCTACCCTTTTGCATCAAGACATAACCAAAACCAATTCGAGATGCATTGTAGTGAACCACACTCTCGGGTAATGCCAAAACCGGGGCGAAAATCAAGCATTCTTAGAATTTTGAAAGTTATTTTCATAAGCTACAAATCATTCAAACTTTACATTCTTCTGTGTTAACTTAGTCATTGGAGCAGTGATGCATGAGAAGTCCTTGACTAAGTGGCAATAATAACATGCTAGGCCTAAAAAGCTACGAATCTCCATCACTATAAAGGGTCTGGGCCAATTCTTTATGTCTTCCACTTTCCCAGGATCACAATAATGCATTCCTTAGAAACTACATGTCTCAAAAAAGTCAACTGAGAGAGCCAAAATTCACATCTTGAAAGTTCTGATATAACTTGTTCTCTCTTAAGGCTTGTAACGCCGTCCTTAAGTGTCGTGCATGAACTTCCTCATTCTTGGAATGCACCAAAATATCATCAATAAATATGATGACAAATTGATCAAGAAATGGTTAAAACACTCTATTCATTAGGTCTATAAAAGCTACAGGGGCATTTGTTAAGCCGAAGAACATAACAAAAAATTCATAGTAACCATAATGAGTTCTGAAGGCAGTCTTTAGGAGATCCTCTTTCCTAATCCGCAGTTGATGGTATCTTAATCAAAGATCTATTTTTGGAAAACACTGAGCCCCCTGAAGCTGATCAAACATATCATCTATTCGTGGCAGAGGATATTTGTTCTTGACTATAACTTTGTTCAATTGTTTATAATCTATACAGGGATCCATCTTTTTTCTTAACAAAAAGTACAGGTGCTCCCCATGGGGATGCACAAGGTTAGATGAAGTATTTATCAACTAAATCCTATAACTACAACTTCAGTTCTTTAAGTTCACTAGGTGCAGTTCTCTAACAGGGATGGGAGACAAGAGTTGTCCCTAGGAGTACGTCAATGAAAAATTCAATATCTCTTTTAGGAGGTAATCTTGGTAATTCTACAAGAAGACATCTGCAAATTACTTAACAATTGAGACCTCTTCCAACTTAATTTTTGAAATATTTGTATCCCGGATAAAGGCCAAGTAGAATTCACACCCATTTTTCACTAGTCAATAGGCATTTATAGCAAAAACAAAATTCATAAAGACCTCAGTTCTATTCCCCTAAATCACTAGGGCTCCTTTCCCTAGCAAGCATAGCTGAATAGTTTTGTTAAAAGAATCCAGACAAGCATAATGGTAAGTAAGTCATTCCATCCCTAAAATAATATCAAAATCATTTATCTCTAGAATAATCAAGTCAATAGATAGATGCAAATCATTAAAAATATCATACATGAGTGAAATATTTTGCAAGCAACTAAAACCTCTTCCAAAGAAGTAGATATCACTAAAGGTGACTCCATAGCCTCACTGGGTCATTTCAATAGAGATGCAAAGTGCTTAGAAATGAAAGAATAAGTTGTACTAGGATCAAACAATGCACATGCAGGAAATGAATCGACTAACAAGTACTTGTGACTACCGCATTAGAAGCCATAGTGTCTTCTCGTGTTAGGGAAAAGACTCAAGCTTGAGACCCAGATCTAAAGCCACTACCTCGCCCTTTACTAGTGCTTCTAGGGTTATCCTACATGGGGAACTGAATTGAAGTTGTAGAGGGAGGAGGCACATAGTCCGATGCCACAGAATCCTTAATGCTCTCTTGAACTACTTGCTTGTTAGGACAATCTTTTATTAAATGCTCTTGTTAACCACATCTACAACATGCACCATTTTCTTTACTACATTGATTGACATGAAAATTTCCACATATTCCAGATGCATTCCGAGGTCGAGACGAAGGCGGTGGCAAGGGATTTACCTCCTTAGAAGGTTGATTATTAGCAATAGCTTGGCAGGCACATATATTTGATTGTTTAGGAGTATTGCCAGTAGAGGAAGAGACTTTTTCCAATGTAGATAAGAACCTATGTCTATTTTTACTACTTGCAGGATTTTCAAATTGTTGTTTCTCCCTCTGTCTGATTTTTAGCTCAATTGCCCTATTGTATACATGTTCATAGGTACTGTTCAGTGACAGTGATGCCATTAAGTATATTGTTAAGAGCTCTTTAACAAACTGTCGAGCCTTCTTTCTTTCAGTAGGGACAATGTGTTGGGCAAGTTAAGAAAAACGAAGAAAGTTTGCTTCATAATGTGATATTAACATATTCCTAGTCTACCTAAAGGCAAAGAATTCCATCATCCAAGGCAGGCATTCCCTTTATTGGAGGAATTGCTATAAAAGGACAGTCTTAAAAGTGTCACAAGCATTCACAAGCCCTTCCAGGGGTCCCTTAACTCCCCACGCATGATTCCAATCAACACTTAGACCATCTAACTAAAATCCAATTAATCTGACTGCCAAAGTTTCAGATTAAAACATTCCACAGTCATTCCACCTAATTAATAAATTATTATGAATCCAAGGCAGAATCATCACCAAAAAATTGAGGGAGTTTCAACTTCTAGAAGCAATAGAAGTCGCTTCGAAAAGTTGTAAAGGTCATAGGAGCAAAAAGAGCAACTAGTGGGACTTATGTCCTTAAAGTGTTCTCTGAAGGAATCCAAGTCCTGATTTAAGTAACTTCTTCAGCAAGGGCTCCAATGGCTCGTTTGAAGTCCATAGACCATTGTGGGATCAGGGCTTCATGTAACATGACAAAAACAGGAGCATTTTCTATTACTTTAGATGAGGACCCCCTGACCCACTATGGCTCATAGGAGATAACTCTAGTAGAGTGGAAACTTGACCAGATGCAATAAGAGCTCTGGTTCTCGGAGGAATTTCCTTCAATGGTAGAATAAATTTATCAATTAAATAATTACAATATACTAATAATGTCAAAAACTTTTGGTAAAGGAAAAAACAACAAAGCAAATGGGTAAATATAAATCTAATAGGTGGTGAGTGCACCGGTTTAGGGCTACCCCTTAAATTTGGAAAGTTGAATGCCTCTATATGCCTTAACCACAGACCTAAACTATGCTTTGATACCAACTTTGTTACACCCTAATTTCCTTGGCACATGACCGATGTAAGAAGTACTTAAAGTAGACCTTAGAAGCTGAAACATACATCATGCAACAACGTAAGACAACAATTTAAAACTAAATATCCTAATTTAGAATGAACAATCCTAAGGATATAATTTAAAAGAAATTTCAGTAGAGTTTACTTTGAAATACGGACATCCAAGTTTACAATTTCTTGGACATCCAAGAGTTTACAATATCACACCTAAAGGGGTATATAACCCACCATAATACCTAGGGTCTCCATGGCCACTAGTTATACGGACTTTACATCAAAATTTCGAAACTACTCTGCTAACCCTTTAATAGTTTAAAAAAAATATACATTTCCCAAGAATTATAACCTATGCAGTACTATCAACTATCCAACATGTGTTTTGTGATGATGCTCCATAGATCATACCAAAAAAACCCACCCAATTTCTCATGGTAGGTCCCTAAGATAGAGGAGGTTCAAGGAGTGGAGAGGTAGCAACTCTATCTGAAAAGATAGTAAAACAAGAGAATGAGTGACACTGACCCATTGAGGAGAAAAGAATCCCTTATCTAAGGTACAAGCTATAATAATCTTAAGCAATAGTGAAACTTATAATTATATGTAAAGGCAAAATTTAGAAAGTCAGATAAGGCACAACTTCATAACAAATCTCAATTCTAAAAAACTACTAATCTCATCCTTAAAATTCTCTATCAAAAGAAATGCTTCTACAGATAATTTGCTTAAGAGAATCATGTGATAATTGATTAACTAGACCCATTTTTTTCTTCCCTTAAGGATGTAAGGATTTAAACAACAAATATCAATATTCAGGACAGGGTGAATTTTTTGTATTAGATAATTCTAAAGTCAAATATGACTCTATGTCAAATATTACCCATGATAAAGTGGAGCTCAAAACCTCATACCGATTAATTAAGATAGAACATGACTCTGTATCATATACATGTATTCGAGATAGAGCAAGGCTCTTTATTAGATACATACATTCAAGACAGAATAGGGTTTTGTTTCACTATGTATTTAAGACATTGTCAAACTCTATGTCAAATTAATTACATGGCATTATTATGTGTCAAACACAAATAAGTACAACTCAATTCCAAATACAAACATACATTACATAGTACAACTCTGTGTCAATCATCATTATTCAAGACAGCGTAAGACTCTGTATCCAGCAATCCTAGAATGAAGTGAAACTCTATATATTAAAAATATCCATGACAGAGAAAAGGGCTATGTATCTAAACTATACTTGTAGAATTTCTACAAGCAATAGCATATATTTTATATATACTATTTATTAATTTTTCTTTTTCTTTTTCTAAATTCACTCCAAAAATTCTTAAAGTGAATACAAGAGGTAAATAAAATTCTTATCTATTTTACTTCTCTTTCTAGCAGTGAGTTATTTGCCAATGTGTTTTGTTTCCACCTGTTTGCAAGCTTGAATGTTTTCAAAAATTTTAAAACCCATGCTTGTATCGTAAAAACTTAAGATAAACAACTAGATCCAACAATTGGAATAAGAGCCTATTGTTCACAGCTATATGTGTGTATGATGCATGGTTGGCACCTAAAAATCATTTACAATATATGATGTCTTTGATGTGTCATTTTTTGTTTAAATTAAATTTCTGGCCATATTAATGCCTTTAAGAAATTTCCTTTTATTTTTGGGATGTAACAAGAAGGGTGACCCTATATGGTCATGTTTCCTTCTTGGTTTATTTTTGTTAATTTTTTAAATTACAAAATTGTTTTAATTGGAAAAAAGCCACAAATTGTAACATGGAGGCCACAGCAAGCCCAAGAAAAATGTTAGGACCTCTCAGCCAATGCATGGTAAGTTGGTGGAGATATTAATATGGTCTTGGTATTATATTTAATCTTATAATATATGATATTATATGCTATAACATGTCATGTAGACTAGTAGGTGTCAATGAACCTCACATGCTCATGCATACATGATGTTCTATATTTTAAAAGAGTTTTAAAATGTTATAACATAAGAAAGATGAATAATTAGCAAGTTGGCTAATTAAGATTTAATTTTTCAACTAAATAAATTAGTTAGAAATTAATTAGGTCCTTAATTGATAAATTAGTTAAAAGTAATGAATTTCTAACTAAAGAGTTTAGATAGAATTAAATCACCTAGTAACTAAGTAGTCAATTAAATTACCTGTTTATTTTTAAACTAAGAGTTAGTGTGAAAATAATTAGGAAAAGCATAAGGAATTAAATAAATAATATTCCTAAATAATTAGTAAAAGTTACTAATATAAATCCTATCTAAAAAGTTTAGAAAGGAAACCGAGTTCATAAGTGATTTAGGTTTTTTAAAGAGATGCATGCTAGAAAACTTAGTGAATCAACTTAGAATAATTAATCATAATTAATTAATTAAAAAATTGAGTAAGATAAGGTGCTAGTAATTCTAGAACCCACGGCCTCCAACCATTAGTCCATTGTCATGGATTCATGTCACTCCCTACGGGCGGGTATATACTCAAACCATGACTTGAATGGATTTCCTAAGTGATAAGTCTACCTAGGTAGAACATTAAGTATGACTTCCCATAGAAGCATACTTAGTGGTATATCCAAGTATGATGAAATGGTTGGTTAACACACTCGACATTAGCCTATCAATATACTACCTAAAGTAGCTATGTCGATAGATTAATGGGCCAAATAAAGGCGCTCCTCAACTATGCCAAGTTGAAGATATTGAGTAGCAAAATTGAGTGGGATGGTCCCAATTTACCTTATAATAAGTATTCATGGCCCATAATTAGTTACTTATTGTGGAAGGTGAATAACCGTCAAACAAGAATTAATATGCTCATGCATACGTGCGTCATGTTTAAAAGTCCATTAATAGCTAGTAAACTTCTAATATTAAATGTATTTTATAGACAATCCCTTAATCATGAACCCACTGTCTATTTTGCTTAACAAATGCACCCTGAATAGTGAGAATTATGTGGAGTGGAAGAGAAACCTTAACATTGTTTTGAATTATGACAAGATTACATGGGTTCTTTCTGAGCAAGCATCCCCTAATCTGACTCCTAACTCGCTACCAAGTGAAACCAAGTATCATAAGAGGTGACAAGATGCCAATGCTCTAGCTAAGTGTTACATACTGGCCTCAACGATTAATGTGTTATAACAGCAGCATGATGGCATGGAATATGCCGCTGACATAATGTACCATCTACATGAGATGTTTGGTACAAAGACTCAACCTAAAGTGAGAGTTGTCAAAGCTTTAAGGACCTCAAGCATAAACAAGGGGAGCCAGTGAGATATTACATTCTCAAGGTAATCTCCTACCTTAATGAGGCTGAGTTACATAGGGCCAAGATTGATCTAGATAGTCAAGTGTCAATGATCATTCACAGTCTAAACTCAAAGTTCTCGCAATTCGAGTTGGACTATTAATTGTATAGTAGGAACTATACCTTTAGTAGGTTAATGAATGACTTATAAGATGTAGAGGAGGTTCTTAAAATCAAGATGAACCTAGAGGTAAACATAGAGGTTGTGGAGGCCAAGAAAGTAAAGTTTCCAGGCAATAAAAAATTGCCAAGAAATTAGCTAAACTGAAAATAAAACCCATTAAAAAGAAGGCTCAGAAGGATAGCAGTAAAGGAAAGTGTTTCTACTACGATTCTAAAGGACAATGGAAGAGAAACTGCAAGGCCTACCTCAATTATGTAAAGAATAAACAAGGTACAAGCTTTCTAAACATGTTAGAAGCCTTTTTAGTAGATGATTATACTAATACTTGGATAGTAGATTCTGGAGCCACTAACCATGTTTGTAATTCTTTGCAAGGGTTCCAGACAAAAAGAAAGCTAATTAAGGGTTAGTTCCAGACGAGGATAGTAAATGGTGCACTATAATAAGCGCTTATTTTACCATGTTTTTATGTTGTATTCTCTTGCATTTAATTGCTTTGTTCTTTAGTTTCTTGTGGTCTTAGCTTTGTTTTATGTTTTGTAGGTATTTTGAAGTGGATATTCCTTTATGAGAAGAATTTATTCAAGTTATTCATGCTTTGGAACAACGTGGAAGCAAGTCTATGTGGAAATGGGCTCAAAATGCTTATTTTTGGGTCAAAGTCAGAAGTTCCAGAGCCCAATCTTAGGCGTCGTGATGCTCAAAATCAAAGAAAAATAGTTTCAAATTAGAGAGTTCAGCGCCCCGGCACTCCAGCGTTGCGGTGCTCAAAAGATGAAGAATTACACCCCAAGGCCTAGCATTGTGGCATTGACCATCTAGTGTCGTAGCTCGTGATGTAGCCTAGCCACGGCACCGCGGTGCCCACTGACAAAATGCACAATTTGAAATGTAGGGATGGGCACTACAGCGGCCAAGAGTTATAGCCCATTGGCCACACTCTGATTCATTTAAAATCAAATCTTTCACTTCGTTTGACAAATTCTAACACTTGGAAAAATGAGAGAAAGCATAGAAAAGAGGAGGAGAACAAGAGGAAGGCTAAAGGGATTGATTTTGGAAAAGATTGATCTGCGTAGAGTTCTTTAAAGAGTTTTATCTTCATCTTTTCTTCACTTTCTTTGTATTTTTTGAAGTTTTCATGGATTGTAATGTTGCATTTGATGATTTTCTAATGTTAGAAGGTTAAATCCCCTTGGTTGAGGGTGAACTCAATGCCTTGGATATGATTTTGTTATTACATTAATTGATAATGTTATTCAGCTTCTCTTGAATAGTAGTTTATGTTCTTTTACTTAATTTGTTCATGATTATTGCTTGGTTTTGTTTAGGTAGCTAACTAAATGAGCTAGGTAATCATCTAATGTTAGGATAAATACATAATAGTTTGATTCTCTTATTCACAAGTAGCAAGTTATGGTGATTAAGAATGTCCAAATCCTTGAGAACTATGATGAGGAGCATAACATAGGCTAAATAGTCCAAGCGTTTGAGATTGTTGCCTATACTAACCAATCTTTCTTACCTTAATGCTTTCATTGGATTAAATCTAGGAAGCATTTTCTAGGTTGTTCATTGGATAGGGAGTAAGTAGGGAGCGTTCTTCTATTTACCGAATAACTAAGGAAAAATCCCAACAGAGCTTGTTGTTATCTACGATTAGTAGTCATGATAGAGGGTTAACAACATTGTCATGTTTATAATCATAATGAGTGATTGTCTATGATCATTCGCCAATGTCCAATGGAGAAGAGTGAATCCTTAACCATATTTATCATCTTATTCTAATTTTCTTATTGTTTGTTGTGTTCTTTGGTTATATTGCTATTATTTACTTTCACCTTTATTTTAAGTACCTTTGTTATCACCAAAAACCCTATTTACATTTCAAATATTGATTTATTAATTTATTTAATAATTAATCGACTAAATCATATCCTCTGTGGGAAAACGGTCCTTACTTATAAAAACAAAAATACATAGCACTATATTGCAAGGAGATATATTGGTGCGTTTCCCAGTTGGACAGCAATCAAATTGAGGCTTCATTCCTAGGTTTAAAGTTTTAATTGGGAACACACCATCTTAGCTCGAGCAGTGGGAGCCATTACCTCACATTTTTTGAATAACAAGCCATTAGTTTTAGATAATGTTTATTTTATTCTTGGACTTTGCAGAAATTTGATTTCTGTCTTTTGTTCAATAAATTTTGGATATTCTATTTCTTTTGGTAATGAGATTTCCATTTCTATGAATGGAATTTTAATTTTTTATGGAATTACTAGGAATAATTTATATTATCTAGAACCAATTAATTGGACTACAAACATTGCAGAAACATATTCACCAAAGTATAAAAGAATCAAGGAAACTAGCATAGATAAAAGTTATCTATGGCATCTGTGATGAGGTCATATTAATCAAAACAGGCTAAGCATACTAGTAAAGGATGGTACTCTACCATACATGACAAAGTGTTCTTTACCAATTTGTGAATCATGTATTGAAGGTAAAATGACTAAATCATCCTTTAAAGCAAAGGGTAATAGGATGCATGATGCTCTAGACTTGGTACACACAGATGTGTGTGGACTAATGAACATTCTATCTAGAGGAGGTTATGTTTATTTGATAGCCTTCAATGATGACTACTCACGATATGGTGTTGTGTATCTAATACTCAACAAGAGTGATTCCTTAAAAAAGTTCAAGGAAATCAAAGCCGAAGCTGAAAAATAGTTAGGAAAACCATTAAAACAACTTTGATCAGATCGAGGTGGTGAATATTTATCTAGAAAGTTTCAACATTTTCTTGTCGATAATAGAATAATTTCCAATTTATCGACACTCGAAACACCTCAACAAAATAAGGTTGTTGAAAGAAGGAATATAACTATTTTAGAAATGGTGAGGTTAATGATGTCCTATGCTACATTATTAGAATCGTTATAGGGATATTTTATACAAACAACAGCATACCTTCTAAACTTTAATCCATCAAAGGCAGTGTCTAAGACACCAAGGGAGTTGTAGACAGGATGTAAACCCTCTTGACATTACTTTCAAACTTGGGGGTGTCCGGCACATGTGTATAAGCCTGAGTCCAGAAAAATGGAACCAAGGTCGGAGGTATGTTTATTTTTCGGATATCCTAGGGATACAAGGGGATACTACTTTTATAGTACCCAGGATAAGAAAGTATTGTCAATACAAATACAACCTTCTTATAATAGGATTTTGTGAGAAATCACAACCAGCAAGATTGTTCTTGAAGAACAAAGTGATTGGTTAGAATTTAAGGATGATTCTGATGAAGTCATAACTGGTACGAATTCAAAGTTGAATCTGAACTAGTGGCACCTTGTCGTAATGAGAGGGCTGTTAGACAACCTGATAGATACATGGGTCTAGGAGAGCACTTGGTGGCTCATTTAGATGAACATGAATTAGATCCTGTTACATATGAGGAAGCCATTAATGATAAAGGTTCTGTTTATTAGCAAAAGTCAATGAAATAAGAGTTGAAATCTATGCATTCCAACAAGGTCTGGACTCTTATAGATGCACCGGAAGGAATAAAACCTATTGGGTGCAATTGGATCTATAAGAGAAAGAAAGGAGTTGATGGGAAAGTGGAGAACTTCAAGGCTAGGCTAGTACCAAGGGTTATACCCAGAGAGAAGGTATTGATTATGAAGAAACCTTCTCATTGGTTGCTATGCTTAAATCCATCAGGATCCCGCTATCCATAGCTATACATCTTAACTATGAGATATGACATATGGATGTTGAAGACCGTATTCTTGAATAAGGATCTTGAAGAGCATTTTTATATGGCTCAACCAGACGGTTTCATTGAAAAAGCCTAAGAACACAAAGTATGTGAATTGCATAGGTCTATTTATGGACTTCAGAAAGCTTCAAGATCTTGGAATATAAGATTTGACGCTGTAATCAAGTCTATGGATTCCAACAAAATGCATATGAACCCTGTGCCTATAAAAGAATACAGGAGAGTAAGGTTATCTTCCTAGTACTCTATGTAGATGACATTCTACTCATTGAGAATGGTGTAGGAATGTTATTTATGGTAAAAGAATGGCTGAAGCAATAATTTCTTATGAAGGATTTAGGAGAGGCTAGTTATATTATGGGGATCCAAATGATAAGAGATTGCAAGAACAAGCAGCCTTATTCCAAGCAACCTACATTGACAAACTGTTGACAAAGTTTGGTATGCAAGATTCCAAGAGTGGTTTCACACCCTCCAAGCATGGAATCAAACTTTCTAAGGAATATTCACCTAAGACTCCTCTGGAAGTTGAACAAATGAGATGGATTCCTTAGGCATCCGCAGTGGGAAGTTTCATGTATGTTATGCTTTGCACCAAACTATACATCTATTATGTAGTTGGTTTATTTAGAAGGTTTTAGTTAAACCCTAGCATGGAACATTGGACTACGGTTAAGTGTATATTTAAGTATCTTCATAGGACGAAGAACTACATGCTAGTACATTCTAGTAGTGACTTTATTTTTGATTGGGTACACTAACTCATATTTTTATTTTAACATTGATTTTAGAAAATCAACATCAAGCTTTATTTTCACTTTGGGTGGTGCAGCCATTGTTTAGAAGAGCATAAAGCAATGTTGCATTGCTAACACTACTAAGGAAGCAAAATACGTTGCAGCTTGTAAAACTGCAAAAGAAGCTGTTTGGTTGCATAACTTCCTTAAGAACCTTGATGTAGTTCCAAATGTAGATAAGCCCATAACTCTCTATTGTGATAATAGTGGAGTTGTGGCAAACTCAAAAGAATCACGGAATCATAGGACATCCAAACAAATTGAGAGAAAGTATAATCTTATATAAGAGATAGTACAGCGTGAGGAAGTGGTCATCACCAAGATTGCGATTGAAAGGAATATGGTTTATTTCATAAAGACTCTTTCAACAAAAGAGCTTTGAGGGTCACTTAGAAGGAGTAGGAATTAGGGATATGCCATACTTGCTTTAAGGTAAATGGGAGATTGTTGGGAATAGGTTGTCCTAGAAAGTAAGTTGTATTCCCCTAATTTAATGTAAATATATTTTAATATTAATAAATAAATAGTTCATTTGCATAAGCTCTATTTTCTAACTATTAAAGTTCCTAGATTCTAATAAACCAAGGTATAATTTCGTAAAGGTTATGCAAAAAGGGAGATATGTATCTTTTGAATGAATCTAAAATACTATTCACAATCACTTAATAAAGTTGGTCACTCTATTCAGTAAAGACTATAGTGTACAGATTACCTTCATAGAAAGAATGAGATTCTTTTATAAGGAAATAATGAATCTCAAATCATTGCAATAGTTGACTTCAGCTAATGACACTATTAAATGAATTAGAATGAAGTTTAAGTTAATACCGTTACTTTGAACTTGAACAATCACACATTGCATTCACTAGGGGCAGAATTGAACTAATGGATTATGGACATGTGTTTATGACCATTGTAATATTTAATATAATATGGGCACGACCATAGTATGACATTGGTCAAGACTCTATAAATTGGGATCATAGTGGAAGTGAATATCCAGGAACATAAATCCAAAAAATAGAGTTTGTAGCATTACATTACTTATGGTAATTTCAGGAGACAAGTGACATATATGGGTCCAGTGAAATGATAAATTTGCTACTCATCATTTCAAGATAATTTTAGAAAAGTTCTAAAAGGTTATATGGTCATTTATCGGATGAAATTTGAGACCAAGGGACAAAATTGACATAAGAGGCAAAACAATAATTTTACATTGTGTCAATAAATAGCTATGAGGGTTCACAAATACTAGTTTTTCAAATTGGACAAATCAATATTCAACATTGACTTCTCATAACTTTAGGAATTGTTAAGAGTGCAATCATGAGTCTTTGGTGAAATGACTTCATGATTAATAAAATTGGATTATCTTAATGAGATTAAAATAATCCCAAATTTATTAGAACTTGAAATTCTTTTATCCAAATGGATTCTCCACCTACCTTTGGATAATTCAATCCATACTAAGTTGGAATAAATTCAATATGAAGTTAATTGATAGCATTTTAGCTAATGTTATCTTAGTAATTATTTTTGGTTTAACTACTTTAAATTAATATTTAGCTTGTACAAAAAATTTAATTTGAAGAAGTTGATTAAAATAAAATAAATCTCCATTTAATTACGAATTTTGGCTATAGCATTTTATTAGGATAAAATTAATTTAATTAATTATTTATCTTAATTTTGTTGCAAAGTTTGAATTGTTTAAACTTGTAAAACGACTTCCTCCCCATTGATTTGATAAAACAAATGTTGTTCTAAACTAATGTCTTTATTAAGACAAGAGTTGTCGTAATTTAGACAATGAATTATTTTAAAACAAATGTTGTTCTAAGCATACTTGAAAATATGAGAAACATTTTTGTCACTAAAGAGATAAAAATAATTCTTACATTAGTTGTTTAAATTAAACAAGTGTTGTTTTAATTAGATAATAAAATTTTAAGACAAATATTTGTCTTAATTAAGACAAGAGTTATCTCAATTAGACAACCTTTATCTTAGTAATTATTTTTTGGTTTAACTATTTCAAATTAATCTTTGAGTTGTTCAAATATTTAATTTAAAAAAGTTGATTAAAATAAAATTAAAATGTACTTAATTAGCAAATTTGGCTATAGCATTTTATTAGGATAAAATTAATTTAATTATTTATCCTAATGTTGTTGTAAAGTTTGAATTATTCAAACTTGTGAAACAATCTACTCCTCATGTTATGGAGAGGTGTACGGCTAAAGGAATGGAATTAGTCTTTTAAATAAAAATTATAAAAAAATAAAAAATATACTCTGGAGTATAGAATACTCCAGAGTAGGATAGAATCTCCCTTGAAAGAAATGTCACATAACGTGATTTAAGTTACGGTCTAACGATACTATCGTAGTACTGTACATTTGCTCATCCATTAGAGAATGAGATGTCAATTATAAAAGTCTACTATGACCAAATGCCATTTTTGTGTGGAATTAACAAAAACTAAGTCAAAATCCCCAATTCTCCAATTTCATCTTTTTCATTGAACACCATCTCTAATGCAACGACGAAGGCAGAAGACGAACTAGAGATCCTTCAAAATAGCCAATGGTAAATTTCTTGCCTTCTCCTTCAAAAACTCATTAGCATCCTAGAGAAGTATATATGTCCTTTAAAGAAGCCTGGTCTGAAGCAGAAAAGATTATGGGACTCTGAAAAAGAGTAAACATTAAAAAAGTTAGAAGTATTAAAAATAAAGTAAAAAGAATACGAAAACAAATAAGACTTAGCTCAAAAGTTTGAATTGAACATTAAGAAATAGAACAAACAGTAGAACTTTTATTCTTAAAAGTAGAGGCTTGCGCTAAACCACAAATAGAATGCTAAACTTATGTGCAAGATGTTTATTGGACCATTGGTTATACATGAATGATTTAAGGTTAACATCATGTGAGAAAGAAAAAAGAAAAAAAGAAATCAAGCATTTATTTTTGTGATCAGATTTCAATCCAAAGCTAGTTGAATCTTTTTTCCCTATTGTTTTTAAGTTACCCAGTTGACAACCCCTTTTTGTTAGGAGTAGGAGTGTTTCCTTAATTATATGACCATGTAGTAAGTTTTATAGTTTTTCTGCAACTGTCATGTTACAAGTCTGTTAGAACATGGGTTGTTTTTCTTTTATGTTCAGTTACTATGTAAGTGCTATATAAGCATCCTTTATGATTAATACAAGAAGCACATTCTCTCAATATTTGTATTACTTACTCAATAACAGAGTATTACATTATGGTATCAGAGCCTTACGAAGCTAATGAAGTAAATAGTAAGAAGCAGCATTCTTCAAGATGGCTGACAATAGCTTTGTGCAGCCCTCCATACCCAAACTTACTGAACACTATGATCATTGGGCTATGTTGATGGAGAATTTTCTAAAGTAAAAAAAGTACTGGCACTTAGTGGAACAAGGTATCCCTACTGCAGCAAAAAGTGCTGAATTGACAGAAACGTAAAGGAGAACTATAGATGACTTAAAGTTAAAGGATTTGAAAACCAAGGATTACTTATTTCAAGCCATAGACCAACCCATCCTCAAAAAGGATACTACAAAAGATATATGGGACTCACTGAAGCAGAAATACCAAGGAACTGCAAAGGTCAAGCGAGCACAATTACAAGCCTTTCGCAAGGAGTGGGAGGTATTTCACATGAAAATAGAATCACGTGATCTAGATAACTTATATATTGATGAACTTCATAGCAGTTTACTAGTTCATGTGCAAAGAATGCATGGTCACATAATTATGGAAGAACAAGCCTTCAAAGTTACTAAAGAGGACCAAACAGGTGGAAGGAGACATGGTCATGGAGGCTATCGAGGTAGAGGAAAAGGACGAGGTTGGGTAGGTTTTGACAAATCTAATGTTGAATGTTATCATTGTCATAAACTAGGGCACTTCCAGTATGAATGCCCCAAGAAAGAGAGGGAAACTAAGGCTAATTATGTAGAAACCAGTGAGGAGATGTTACAAATGACTCATGTGGAAACTCAACAAACTCCTGAAGAATCTTAGTTCCTAGACTCTGGATGCAGCAACCATATGATAAGGAAGAAAGAGCTTTTCTGCATTCTTAATGAAAATTTCAAGGAAATTGTGAAGCTTGGAAATAATACCGAGGTACTATGCAAGGGCAGTCTCAGGTTTCAAGTTAATGGTAGAATACACCTTGTCACTGAGGTGTTCTACATACTACCTTAAAACAAAACCTTCTTAGCATAAGTCAACTTCAAGAAAAGGGACTCACACTCTCCATTCAACAAGGCAATTGTCAAATTTAGCATCCAGAGAAATGAGTTATTTTGGAGATAAGAATGTCACCAAACAGAATGTTCATCATTCATGCTCAATCCAAACCAAAAAAAGAAAGATGCTTTAGCATTACTAAAACTGATCGAGCACAAATATGGCACTGCAAGTATGGACATTTAAGCTATGCTGGTTTGAAAACTCTGGGAAAAAGGCATGGTCAAAGGATTACCTAAATTAAAAACTCCATTAAGTTTTTGTGAAGGCTGCCTTTTAAGGAAACAGCATAGAAATCCTTTTCCAAAAGCCAGTACTTGGAGAGTAACACATATTCTTCAACTGATACATTCTGACATATGTGGCCCCATCAAGCCCATTTCAAATGGTAAAAAGAGGTACCTCATCACCTTTATTGATGATTTAAGTAGAAAAATCTGGGGTTATTTTCTAACTGAAAAATCATAAGCTTTTATGACTTTTATATGCTTTAAGAATCTTGTTGAAAAAGAAACAGCATCAAGCATTAAAACCTTTAGAACTAACAGAGGAGGAGAATTTATTTCTCAAGAATTCATTGACTATTGCAAAGCTAATGGCATCCAAAGGCAGTTGATTGTAGCTTATACTCCACAACAAAATGGAGTGGCAGAGAAGAAGAACTAAAAATCATGAATATGGCTCGTAGTATACTAAAAGAGAAAAAGATTCCAAAAAGGTTCTGGCCCTGAGGCAGTTAACTAGACAATCCATGCCTTAAATAGAAGCCCTACACTTGTAGTAAAAAACACCACTCCTAAAGAAGCCTGGAATGGATGCAAGCCCTCAGTTGCTTATTTTAGAGTGTTTGGTTATGTTGTTCATTTACACATACCAGACAACAAAGAACCAAACTTGATGACAAGAGCTTGAAGTGCATCCTTCTTGGAGTCAGTGAAGAATCAAAGGCTTACATATTGTATGATCCTCATTCGCAAAAGATCATTGTGAGTAAGGATGACAAGTTTGAAGAGGATAGTTGCTGTAATTGGAATGAGTAACATTCAGAAAACACTAAAATTCAATTAGAATGGGATGACAATGATGTAGAACCTAAAGTTGAGACACACAACAACTCAGGAGTAACTACTAATGGTAGAATGGAACCTGAACAAGTCAATACTTCAAAAGATACACATGAAGTCAATTCACCTATTCTCAATACAAGAAGAAATAGAAGACCACCAACATGGATGGATAGCTATGTAAGTGGTGTAGATCTTTCTGATGATGATAACAATGTATACTTAGCAATGTATGTAGGAAATGATACTATAAATTACATTGAAGCTACACAAAGTGACAAATGGAGGCAGGAATAGATGCTGAAATTCAAGCCATTGAAAGAAACAACACATGGGAACTAATAGAGCTACCATCACATGGAAAGGCAATTAGAGTTAAATGGATATTTAAAACAAAGTTGAACAAAAATGGTGAAATTGATAAACACAAGGCTCGCTTGGTAGCCAAAGGCTACACACAACAACATGGAATCAACTATGCTGAAGTATTTGCTCCAGTTACACGTTTAGACACAATCAGACTATCAATCTCCATTGCAGCACAACACAACTGGATCATTTATCAATTGGATGTCAAATCAACTTTTTTACATGGAGAATTGAATGAAGAATCTTCATTGAGCAACCCCTGGGATATGTGAAAGAAGGGAATGAAGGAAAGGTTTATAGACTCAAGAAGGCCCTATATGAACTCAGGCAGGATCCTAGGGCCTGGTATATCATAATAGAAGAATATTTTCTAAAGGAAGATTTTGCAAAATGTCCCTATGAGCATACTCTCTTCTCAAAGATAAATACAGGACGTAATATTCTCATTGTCTATATCTAGGTAGATAATCTCATTTACACAGGCAATAATGAGCAATTAGCTGGATGCATTTAAGTATTCCATGATGAATGAGTTTGACATGACTGACTTAGGAAGAATGAGGTATTTCTTTGGGATTAAAGTGATACAGGGCATAAAAGAATTTTTCATTGCGCAGAAGAAATATGCTCAAGAAATTCTGGAGAGGTTCAGCATGAATAATTGCAATTCAGTTCAAAATCCTATGGTTCTTGGAATGAAGGCTCACAAAGGATGAAACTAAAGGGGCAGTAGACAACACTCTTTATAAACAAATGGTAGGAAGCTTAATGTACCTCACAACCACCAGACCAAACATGATATTTGTGGTCAGTCTTATCAGTAGGTGCATGGAGCATCCAACTGAAATTCATCTTCAAGTAGCTAAGAGAATCCAAGGTACTTGAAGGGGATTGTTAACTTTGGATTGCTCTATAAGAAAAGGAGGAGAAACATAATTAATAGCCTTTACTGACAATGATTATGCTGGAGATCTAGTGGGTAGGAAAAGCACTTCAAGTTATGTATTTATGATAGGTAATGCAGCTATCTCATGGTCTTAAAAAAAATAGCTAGTAGTTACATTATCAAGAACTGAAGTTGAATTCATTGCAGCAGCTTCATGTGCATGTCAAACTTTGTGGCTGAGGAAAATATCACTTCATTTGGGTCAGATTCAACATGATGCACTAGAATTGATTGTGATCATAGTTCAACTATTAAACTTTCAAAAAAATCCAATGACGCATGAAAGAAGCAAACACATTGATGTTCGTTTTCATTTTCTTATAGATCTTGTGAATGATGAAGTGGTGAAACTGGTCCATTGCAGCTCAGGAGAACAAACTACTGATATAATGACAAAGCCATTGAAGTTAGATGCTTTCTTGAACATGCGAGAACTCATGGGTGTTTGTCCAAGTTCAAGTATAAACTGATGTTGAAAAACATTTAGTTTAAGGGAGGATGATAGGAATTAGTCCGTTAATTAACTACCTAAAGAAGTGTCATGCACGCTGTAACTTAGTGGGTTACTCAATTACTGAATAACATGGCACAGTGGTTCATGGACATAGTGGGTTGAGATACAACTGTCTTACGAGTAGAAGTGTTTCCTTAATTATAGGACCATGTCATCAGTTTTATAGTTTTTCTACAACTGTCATGTTACAGGTCTCGTAGAACATGGGTTGTTTTTCATTTATGTTCAGTTACTATGTAAGTGCTATATAAGCATCCTTTATTATTAATACAAGAAGCACATTCTCCCAATATTTGTATTACTTACTCAATAGCAGAGTATTACACTTTTGTGAATCGAAGGATTATATGGAAATCTTGCTATATGAAAGTGAAACAAAAGAAACCTTAAGTGAAACAATACATGAAAATTTTTTAGAGGAGAGAAAGAAGGGGTGGAGAGGCTACGAGGGAGATAAGGCAAAGTAAAGAAGCTAGTAACGTTGATGATGGTGGCGATGGTGGCAAGAAACTGAGAAATGAAGACGGTGGCTGCTGCAACCGTTGCCATTGTCATTAAAAATTGATAGCTTTGGTTTGGTTAGGTGGGATTGTCTAAGTTCTTTCTTTTTTGCTTGCAATGATATTTTTTTAAAGAAAATGAAAAAGGCTTTGTTATCTATAAGACATCTTCAACGCACAACAACTAAATGTACGGTGTTACATCATTGTTCAAATTATGCTATGATGTATTTCTTTATCAAAAGACATAATAAAAATGTTACATAACGCGATATGGATAACCAAGGAACTAAATTTCCAACGAAACGCTCGAAATGCTCGAAAAATTTCCGTTTCCGGTGACACCGAAACGAAACGACATTCCAGTTTCGAAATATCAACGAATCGTAAGATTTCGGTTCGTTTCGACGAAAATCGAACGAAAAGCACTGAAACGAAACGAAACGAAAAAAAAAAAGGAGAGAAGAGTTGTTCAGAACCAAGATTGAGAAGAATCTAAACCTATTTTGAATTCTGAAACTA
>JASKGM010034472.1:0-24489 GCA_034509205.1 Ceratonia siliqua
CTAACGTTGACACATTATGAAAAGGTTAGGGACTAAATTGATCAATTAAAAACTTTGGGGACCACATTGCTGCAATTGAAAAAATAGAGGGACCAAATGTGTAATTAAGCCCTTTCCTTTAAAAACTTAATAAAAGCTAAGCTACGGGTGATAGTCATGTAAATTTTTATATAAATAATAATATATTATTGACCCAATAATTATTTGTTATCTTATTTAAAAAGTTATTTTTTTAATATGAATTAAATTTTTTATTTAGTGAAATATGATTTTTTTTTTATATTTTGATTTAGGCTTGTAATATATGGTCACATGTCTAAACAACTACGTACATTCCCTCCTTATGCTCATTTTTCATCTGACTTCAGAGAAACCTCACACATGACTGTCGTTCACAAGCTCTCACGCATGATTACCGCTTGCCTCCTCGGTCCACGATCGTTGAACCTCCTCCATCCACTAACAACAGCATCGAGTTTGCTCCCCGTTGCTTTTATATATTTTTTTCTTTTTTTTGTGATATGAAAAAATAAAGTCTACATATTTAGTATGAGATTTACCGTTTAGTATGGGTTTATGGTGTTAATCAGCTGGGTTACTTTGTTGCATTGATTGTGCTTGATAGCTTTGATGGGTTTGTGGGATTTATCACGTATTATGATGTTGAGGTGTTTCAGTAAGCTTTTTAAGGTCTCTAGTTTAGAACCATTTCTCTATTGCATATTTCCATTCCGGTGGCTACCATCAAATAGATTGAGTATGTAGAAAGTGAAGAAAACAATTACTGTCGTGGACTTCGCTTCCTTTAGTTCAGTGTCCTAAAACAAGAAGGAAAAAAAAGCAAAGAAACAGAGGAGAAATGTTTACATGACTCAGATGCTCAATAAAAGATAATCTCTTTCTAAGGGTAATAAATCCATTTATATATTGTAATTTTCTTATTTCCTGTTAGCAAATTTCATATATTAAATCTCATTCTATTATATTTTTATTTATGGAACGATTTGCTGTTCCTTTGTATGTAAATTATTTTAGAGAAACTACATACATGTTCTATTTTTTTGTTATTGATACATGTTCACATCTTAACAACAAGAAATCCATTATTATTACTTTCTCATTCTATTATATTTTGATTCATGCATTGGTTAAGCATGTTAATGGATGATAATTTGGTTTCCATAATTGAATCAGAAAATAATGAGTTTCTATGACTATCAAGTGAATGTGACCATATTTGTAGTGTCAGTAATGAGCTTGTGCATGTAGACAATGATTTATCATTGGAACCAACCTAAGGTATGTCATTTGCTTATGTTGATGATGTGAAATCATTTTATAAAAGGTAACCTACTGAACAAGATGACAAAGGGAAGTTGAAATACTTTATTGATGCAAGAGCATCCCATATATTCTCTGTTAATGTTACTCTCTACTATTTCATTGTTTGTGTTTTATATTTTGTTTTAATTAGTCACATGACTAGCACATGAGAACTTCCTCCCCAGTATATTTTCCCTCATGCTTAACTGTAATGGGCAGCTTTCAAAATGTTTTCTAATATCAGAGGTTTTTTCGAGTGAGAACCCCATTTCCTATCTTTTTCTCTTCCACTTACTCTGGTTCCAAGCTCTACTTTAGATTCTTGCTCTCTCTCTCTCTCTATCTCTTTCCGATAGTGCATCAAATTGGCATCAGAGCCCATGACTGATTATGGTAGGGGCAAATATGGTAGAGGAAACCAAGAACAACAAGATGAGTTGGCTGAGATACAAAGGTTGATTAAGGGCTTGTCGTGAGCTGTATTGGCTCTGTAGCGATAGGGACATGCAAAAGGCAGTATAGGAGATGAAGAATCAACTTAAAGCATCGAGAAGCCATTTCACGACACTAGAACTGCGAACCAAGCAGCACAAAGTGGGATGGAGGAACGGCTGGTTCATGCCCTCGATTTGAGCGATGGTGGAATTAGAATTAAAGTTTATGTTTTTATGGGAAAGATGCATGCCGAGGATTATTTAGATTGGGAGGAAATACCCGGAGCTGTTTGTGATGATTATCTTGAAGAAATTGATGTATATACAGTGCAAGATGAGTCATTAGTTGATTGTAGGGCAATGACAACCACTACCAAAGATGCTATTGATCACTCTTCTGGAGTAAATTTGTCTCCTCTTTAGTTATTTAGTCAAGCTGCTCTAGGTAAAACTGAATCAATTGCTTCAGAACATGAAAGGAGTATGTTGAACTTGAATCTGTCACTAAGAATAGACTCATCTAAATCTCAATTGTTTATGGGACCTTTCCACAACAAAAAGAAGCTTGTTTTTTTGACGACATCAATTGACCATGGTTTTGTAGATAATTCAGATTCCATGAAGCTGCCAAATGGAAGTGAATACTGGGGAAAATTTAAAAATGCACATGACAAAGACGTTTTGTTTCATTCAAGTTTCTTTAAACCTGTAAATGGGCCAAACCATCCCCTGGAATAAAATCAACAAACCCTTGGTAGAAGGGTCCTCATAAATATTACCAATCTTATCCAATCTTTTACTATCCATTTGATCCTCTTCATGCCCCTTCTGAGCAAGTGTTTGGTAAAACTTGGGTACACAATTCTGCCAGAGATGTGAAGAATGAAACAACTACTAACATCTATGTGTTACAATCTTTGAGGAAGATAAAGATGAAATTCTAAGAAAATCCCAACATGTTAAACAATTTGACACTGTTGAAGACACTTCTGATTGTTACTACTTTGGCAATAATTATTCCATGAAGCAGCATTCAAAGAGCTGGTAAAAAAGAATCCAGGAAGAGTGGAAGATATTGGAGAAAGGTTTACTGGATTCAATATTTGTTAAAGGTTACGAATCAAGGATCGATCTTTTAAGGGCTGTAACTATTGGAGCAGAGGGAACTCTTTATCATCATGGTCTCTTCTTTTTTTATGTTTTCTTTCCTCGGTGGCTATCCCAATGTACCAATGCAAGTCCACTACCAATATGGTGGTCTTTGACTCAGCCCAAATTTATATAATAGTGACAAAGTATGCCTTAGTCTACTTAACACATGGTCTGACAATAAAAATGAGACATGGATTCCAGACATTTCAACAATTCTATAGGTTTTAGTCTCTATACAAGGTTTAATCTTGAATGCAAAGTCTTGTCACACCCCAAATTTGGGTATGTGACCAGTGTAGGGAGCCACCTGGCAACCTACCAGCTAACTCTATGACTTTATGCAACTCAAATCAAAGTAACTCAAATTAAATTTAAATCAAATCATAAGTGCACAAGATCATAGATTATAAATGTGAATTTTTCATGTCATTCTTACAAAAAATCAAGCAGAGTTTCCCCTGAAATATGGATATTCCAGGGTACCACTCAGCCAAAAATGGGTGAACAATTCCACCACTTAGAATTTCATAACCTCATTGGCACAAAAATAAAACAAAAGACAGCATCAACATTTAACCAACACATTTACTACACATGACATGATTAATACAACAATGACCCAATGCACTTCTTAGCCAACATGTCCAAATGCCTTTTCAAAACACTCCACCAACAATAGGAATACCTACCACAACTAATTGGCAAGTTCGGCGAAATATGGAGGCTGGGAAGATTTAGCACCTGTAGCTTGATCTTAAAAAAATAAAAGGGAAAGGGTAAGTTACAAAGACTCAGTAAGATGAAATCCTCTACCTGTCCTACACATAGGAGCCACACGACAGTTACATAAATATAGAATTTCAAAAGGGAATTAGAATAAGCAAGATGGCTTTAGGAAGTGAATTCGTAGCAAAGGGACATATCATAATTTGAAAACCAAGATCATATTATAGAGAGATAATTTCAAATGCTGTAACTAAAATCATTAAACAATTATCTAAAGCTTTTTGAATTATCTTAAATCGCATATATGTATAGTTAGAAAGAAAGTCATAGAAATAAATTTATCAAAGTATATATATATATGTATATAACAAAATTCCAAAGAGTTACTAAGTTTCCAATATAATAAGGAGATGGATCCAGCAACCTTCTCATAGGCAACTCTTTCTCTTGAAACAATGAATCACATACATCCGGAGTAATGTCATGAATGGAATAAATCATATGCTCGTTCCAATGGCCTATCTTATGCCTTCCACAAATAGTCCATTGACAAACCAATGCTAGGTACACCTAGGGTTACTTTATATAAGTGCCAAATTATCCATCAAAACTTCAGTTATCAATGAGCTCAAGTTGCCATACCTTTACAAGTAAACTTAAGCATACAATATTACAAATTAAAAATTTTTTTTCTATAAGAAAGCATCATCGGAAATTTTTATTTCAATCACATCATTAAACGTTCAAAAGTTCACATAACTAGGGTTTATTCCCAAGAACTCTAAAATCAGCTTGCATGGCAACATTTTCATAAAAATCAGATTTCATGCACAAAAGGATAAATAATATAACTCCAAGATTAGTATAGAACATATTCATATTTTTCTTTTGGCATAAAAAAATAATTAATATAGCTTCAAGACTATCATAAAATATTTTTATATAGTTCCATATATACAGACAAGGTTGAAGCTTCAACTCACAGTTTGATCAAGAGTTCAAGCCAAAGATTGGGAATAAAAGAAATTTCAAGGTTTTCCTCCTTCCAAAACAGCTGAGAGTCTCCTTAAAATTGATCCTCTGCACATTGAACTCTATTTAGCATTCTTGCTGATATATTAAACTAAACCCTCAGTCTCTAATTATAAATTTGGGTACTAAGAACTCATATAATGCTCCTCTGTAATTTACCCAAAAATAGAACTAAGAACAACGAAAGGGGCATCTATGGATTTCATGGAAAATTTCTTAATAGAAGATACGAAATATGTACATGAAACCTGAAATAATTACCTGAAACTTTTATAGCTAGCTAAAACGAAGAGAAACTAATGATTTTTGGAAGAAAATTTGAGAGGGAAAATGCTGATTAAGTTGGGAAAGAAAGGAACTTGATGAGATTACAAAACTGCAAGAAAGATTTGTGAATCAAACCCAGAATTTGAACGAAATCAGAACCAAAAAGGGTGAAGAAGAAGCTGCATACTCAGAAGGCAAGAGACGAATGAAGGTTGGAGAAAATTCTTGAAGCTTTTCGGGTACACTGAAGATGACGAAAGAGAGAAAGGGTAAATCTTAATGTTCCTATTTTTTTTTTCTAATTTATATATAATCCATATAGTATAATAAATAAATAGTAATTAAATAAAATAGTTAGTGAATTTACAAAAAAAGTCCTTAAACCCAAATAAAGGCATTACACCTTACTTCAATGAACCAAGATATGCACGTATGAATGGTTCAGCTGCTGGTGAAATGAGGTCCTAGTAGTATAATGAGGACACATTCATCCTATCATTGGGGACAATGATTTATATGATGAGAAGGCCCCCAAAGAATTTTGAGGACGTTGTTAGGGGCCATTCAGAGAAGTAGGTCATTAATGTTTTAGGTGAAACTGGTTATGGTAAGAGCATACAACTTCCTTAATACATTTTAGAGTCCAAGATTGAAGCTGCACGTGGTGCTGTTTGTAGCATAATTTGTACTCAGCCTAGAAGAATATATGCTATGTTTGTTTCTAAAAGAGTTATACCAGAACGAGGGAAGAAATTTGGTGTATTTGTTGGTTACAAAGTTTTGCTGAAGGGCATGAAAGGAAGGGATGCTAGTTTTCTCTTTTGCATCACATGTGTATTAGTTTAGAGACAACTTATGGATAGAAATTTAAAAGGTGTAACTCATGTCATTGTTAATGAAATTCATGAATGTGGAATGAACAAAGATTTTCTTCTTGTGCAAACGGATCTTCTTCCTCATCGTCCTGAGCTGAAGCTAATTTTGATCATTGCAACCTTAAATGCTGAGTTTTTTCTTCTTACTTTGGTGCTACTCCAACTATACATATAGCTAGTTTTACATATTTAAATCGTGCACATTTTCTTAAGGATATTCTGGAAATGACTGGATATCGGTTGATTTCTTATAATCAAATTGATGACTATGGTCAAGAAAAAACATGGAAAATACAGAAATAAGCTCAAGCTTTTAGAAAAAGAAAGACCCAGATTGCTTCTGCTGTTGAGGATGCATTGGAAGTTATGGACTTCAAGGGGTATATTTATGCACTTAGGAGTCATTATCCTGCTGAAGTCAGAAGAAGTTTTGAACTTAAACAAAGAGAATTTTATTACTTTCTACTCAACGTAAGCAACAATTGAGGTTACAGAGTTTATTTATAATAATTGAAAGAGCCCTCCACTGTGAGGGAATTAACTAACAGATTACATATATTATAAGAGTGCAACCGAGCGGTAGATTTGAAGGAGAGTACTTGACGATAAGCTTTAAGTTATGGTAGGACTCTTGATGAAAGTCTTGAGATAATGCTATTGGTGTTGGTTGATGTTGGACGTTGATCATTACAAGTTGTTTGTAATGGAGGGACTTTGTGTTTTGAATGAGTTATGCTCCAGTAAACCTGTTATCCGAGAATATCCCACAACTGATGTATGTTTGGGAGAACCCACAGCTGCCTCATCACTCCAAAATATCCTTATCACTCTAGGTAACTTCCTTATCACTCCCAGGATCCTCGTCTTACTCTAGTTGAGGGGAATAAGGTGGATTGGTGGCGTTAATATCCTCCCGCAAACTTGGCTGGGTTGAAGGCGAAGTTTGGTACAAAGGTGAGCAAGAGTGGCTTTGGACATGGGTTTAGTGAAGATGTCCGCAACCTGTTGAGTTATGGAGATATGTCGGGTAACAAGAAGACCAAGTGCAACTCGCTCACGCACAAAGTGATAGTCCAACTCTATATGTTTGCTTCGAGCATGGAAGACTGGGTTAATCGTCAAGTGGAGAATTGTCAGAGAACAATACAGGTGGGTGAGTCTGTGGAATGCGAAGGTCTTTAAGGAGGAAGGTGAGCCATGTAAGTTCAGCTACAGTGTGGGCCATGGCCCGATATTCGGCTTCAGTACTAGAGCGGGAGACTGTGTATTGTTTCTTTGCACACTAAGAAATGGGGTTGTGGCCGAGAAAGGTGCAATAGCCAGTGGTGGAACTGTGAGTAGTGGGGCACCCAACCCAATCTAAATAAGAAAAAGCACATAGATCAACTGTAGTGTGAGAAGTTAAATTAAACCCTTGACATAACGAAATATTATGCGAACCATTTTAAGATGAGATAGAGTGGGTGAATGCATGAATTGTGAAACAAAATTAACACTAAATGAAAGATCTAGCCTGGTAAGTGTGAGAAATTGAAGAGCACCAACAAGCCATGATAGAAGCTAGGATCATCAAGGCAAGTGTCATCCGCTGCATATTTCATTTTTGACTCTAAATGAGTTAACATTGGCTTGCAATCGAGCATTTAAGTTTTTTCAATGAGGGTGAGTGCATAGTGTGATTGGGAGAGATGAAGGCCATCAGCGGTGGGTGTAATTTCAATGCCAAGAAAGTAATGGATATGGCCGAGGTCCTTCATGGCAAACTCAATGTTGAAGAGGTTAATGAAATGAGTTAGAAATGTCGTATTGGATCCTGTTAAGAGCATATCATCGACATACAATAAAAGAATTAAAATACCATGGGGCGAATATAAAATAAATAGAGAAGGATTTGCTAAACTACAAATAAACCCATGTTGTATGAGAAAAGCACTAAAACGATCAAACCAGGCGCGTGAAGCTTATTTTAAGTCGTAGAGGGCTCGGTTAAGCTTGCACACATGGTTGGGAAACTGTGGGTCTGCCATGCCTGGGGGCTGTGCCATGTAGATATCTTCGAAAAGAAGACTATGTAAGAATGCATTTTTACGTCTAGTTGACGTATATCCCAATGTCGGACTAGAGCAAGACTAAGAACTAGGCGAATTGTACCAGGTTTAATAACTGGATAGAATGTTTCAAGGTAATCTATCCCTCCAAGTTGATGATATCCCTTGTCGACAACATGAGCTTTAAGATGATTAAGGTTTCCATATGGCTTGAAACCCCATTTTGAGCTAATTACATACATGGTAGAGTTATGTTGGACAAGGTCCCAAGTGTGATTATGGTGTAGAGCATCCATTTCTTCCTGCATGGCTTCTCTCCAGCTAGTATGTTGAAGTGCAGATTTGGCAGAAGTTGGTGTCATGGGAATGTGGTGGTGAACCACGGTGAGGGCATACTTAGGATTCGGCTTATGGATGCCAAGTTGAGAGCGAGTTATCATTCTCTTAGTGCAAGGTGTAGACAAAGCAGTGGAGTCATTTAGATCAAGATGGCTGGAAGGTGCGGCGGGTTGAGAATCGAGGGGTTGTGGAGGTAGCTCGATGGTGTTAGTGGGTGCACTACTACTAGAGGAAGTGGTTCCCATAAGTTCGGTTGGACGATAAAGGCTTGAGGCAGTGGGTCTCACTATTTCTGTGGGGTTATTAAGGTTAGAAGGTATTGGATATTGGTAATCGTCGGTGTCTGAAGAGGGCAACTCAGTGGTGTCAGTGGGAAATGGGTTGGTCGATATGGTAATTGAAGCAAGAGGTGGCGATGGGTTCTGAATAGGAGTATGTGCTTCAGTGAGAGGAAGGGTGGGTAAGACTAGTGGAAGAGGAGGGTCTGGTGTGTTTATATTTGCATGATAGATCTGAAGTTGGGGAGTGGGCAAGGTGATCCATGAATCAAATACGCTAATCCATTGGTCTGAGGATGGCGCAAGTACAGAAGTTTGGGAATCTTTAAATGGGAAGTTTTCTTTATTAAATACCACATGGCGGGAAACTATCATACGTTGTGTAGACAGATGGTAACATGTGTAGCCTTTGTGGTGATCACTGTATCCTATAAAGACACAAGGGATAGTCTTGGGATCAAATTTGTTTTTCTAAGTATTCCATGTGTACGGGAAGCATTTTGATCCAACCACTCGTAGAAAAGAATAATTTGGATGCTCACCCTGCAATTTAAAGTAAGGAGTGTCAAGATTGATAGCAGTGGATGGCAATCTATTTAGTAGAGAAACAGCAGTGGTAAAAGCTTCAACCCATAAATTCAAAGGTGCACCGCAGTGAAATAACATAGCCATACCTAGTTCACGAATTATTCTATGATGACGTTCGACCATACCTGTTTACTTTGGCGTGTGTGGACAAGATATTTGATGAATTATACCCTGTGCTTGAAAGTGAGAACTAAGTCTTGAGTTAATAAACTCGCCGCCTCCACCACCATCAGAATGAAATATTTTAATTTTTTTTTTCAAATTGTCTTTCAACATATTGTTCAAAAGCTAAATAGCTATCTATAAAATCAGATTTTCTTCTTAAGGGAATAATCCAAGTGTAACAGGAAAAATCATCGATTAAATATGCATAGTAACAAAACTTGCCAAATGATAAAACATGAGCTGGTCCCCATAAATCACAATGAATTTTATTAAAAATAGTGGAACTAAAATTGCCAGAACAAGAAAATGGTAATTTGCTAAGCTTTCCTTACTGACAACTGTCACAAACAATTGGTAATTTATTGGACCCTTGAACTTGAATAAGACCCTTATTTTGAAGAAACTTTAGAGTGGCTGCCTAAAGATGACCTAATCGCTGGTGCCAAATTGATGATGTGGTAGATTTAAAGATGTTAGAGTAATGTACTTCAGGAGAACTAGAAATGATGTACAAATCACCCTTGCGATGACTCGTCATCACCTTGTGACCTGTCTCCCGTTCCTTTACACAAAAATCCACATTAGAAAATTCACAATTGAAGGGATATTGGTCAGTAAGTTGACTTATTGACAATATATTTCGTTTGAGATGTGGAACATATAGGACATAATTGAGTGGTAGAACTTGATTTTTATTGTTAATAGAAGCGTCACCGATAGATTTAATCTTCAGTGGTGTCTCATCTCCAATTAGAACAGAATCAGGACCAAGATAAGGAGGTAAATTTTTTAACATACCTGCATTACCTGTTATATGATTTGAAGCACATGTATCTAAAGTCCACTCAGTATCATAGACTGTGTTGTCTAAGGTGAGAGCAGCCAAGGGTTGTGGAATTTCATTTTGCTTGGGATATTGTTTTAGCACATGCCAGCATATCTTTGCAATGTGACCATTAACCCTACAAAATTGACAGATTTCATTGTGATACATCTCTCATTCTGCTGGCGTCATTCCTCGTTGTCTCGGTGGAGGAAGTCGCCAAGTCATGGGGTTCTGTCTGTTATTGTCGTGGATTGATTGTTACATAGTGTTTGTTTGTCCTTGATTATTGTAATGTCGGTTGGCAGCATTTTGATTGCTAAAGCTCTAGTTGTGAGCTTGAAACCCTCGTCCAGTTGAATTAAAATTACCTTGAAAACTTTGGTTGGTTGCAGCATGCTATTGGGGACGCTATTTTTGTCCATAAAATGCTAGTTGGTACGTTGAGGAGTTGGTGGTGAACCAGTTTTTGGCGCTGTTCATATCCTTGTAAAAGGGATACTAACTCGGTGTATGTTGGCGGTGGTGGCTTTAACATGGTTGTGGTGAAAGACTCATATTTTGGACCTAAACTTGTAAGAAGGGAAAAAACTTTTACCTTATCAGTTACTGGGTTGCCTATCATTGCTAGATTGTCGCAGATGCCTTTGAAGTTGCAGAGGTGTTCTCCAATGATGGTGTTGTCTTCCTTGCGCAAGTAGGTTATTTGTTGATGAAGAGTGAACTCTCTCTCTTGTGAGTCCTGCGTATATGCTTCCTTCAAGGTGTCCTAAATTGATTTGGTTGTGTCTTGCTCGATGGCTAATCCAAATGCTTCTTTAGTGAGTGTCCCAATAAGCCACCCTCGAAGAAGTCAGTCTGATTTCTTCCATGCAGCAATGTCGTTTGTGAGGTTTGCTGGATTTACTGTGGTGGAGATGGTGGGTTCGAGTGTTTCTCTAGTAAGATGGTCTAACATATCTTAGCTTTCAGCAAGAGCAAGAGCTTGCTCTCTCCACAACAGGTAGTTGTCATGCTTTAGCTTAAGGGTGATGAAGTTACTGACACTGTGAGAGATGGATGCCATGAGGAATAGCTTGTTGCTCACACAGGCTCTGATACCAAGAAGAAGTTTTGAACTTGAACAAAGAGAATTTTATTACTTTCTACTCAACGTAAGCAATAAGTGAGGTTACAGAGTTTATTTATAATAATTGAAAGAACCCTCCACTGAGGGAATTAACTAATAGATTACATATATTCTAAAAGTGCAACCGAGTGGTAGATTTGAAGAAGAGTACTTAACAATAAGCTTTGAGTTAAGGTAAGACTCTTGATGAAAGTCTTGAGATAATGCTGTTGGCATTGGTTGGTGTTGGACGTTGATCATTACAAGTTGTTTGTAATGGAGAGACTTTGTGTTTTGAATGAGTTATGCTCCAGTAAACCTGTTATTCGAGAATATCCCACAACTGATGTATGTTTGGGAGGACCTACTGTTGCCTTATCACTCCAAAATATCCTTATCACTCCAAGTAACTTCCTTATCACTCCCGGGATCCTCGTCTTGCTCTAGTTGAGGGGAATGAGGTGGATTGGTGGCATTAATAAAGTCTTGATTCACTTGGTTTTAACCTTATGGCTTTGCCACATGGTCAAGAAAAGAAAGGCTAAGAGATATTTTGGGTTTTATTATTGGTCAAACCAAATACTGAAGTACTTAAATTGCAAAAGACGAGCTGAAAGAGATTGACCCAAGGATGTACGCTGAACCAATTACCGGCCCACTTTCAAGCAGGGGAGTTTGATGTAAGAGCATCCCATATATTCTCTCTTAATGTTATTGTTTCCTATTTCACTGTTTATGTTTTATCTTTTGTTTTAATTAGTCATGTGGCTAGCACGTGAGAACTTCTCCCCAATATATTTTCCCTCATGCCCAACTGTAATAGGTAGCTTTCAGATTATGTTTTTTTTTTTTAATATTAGAGGTTTCTTCGAGTGAGAACCATATTTCCTATCTTCGACTCTTTTACTTACTCTGGTTTCAAGCTCTACTTCGGATTCTTGCCCTCTCTCTTTCCAATACTGCATCATTTATACGCAAGTTATAAGTAGGAAATGTATAAGTCAACAGTGTCAAATTCCTTTAAGATTGTACCATCAAAAAAGAGTGACGGACACAACTTGAGTCAAAACAACTTGAGTTGTTTCTATGTTCCAAGTGTGAAAATTTTTCAAATTTGAACTTTTCTTATATGTCTCTTAAGGGATAAGCCATTGGAAATTTTGATATAGTGATTGCCTGTATATAGGAACTTTTTTGACAACAATGTAAATGGAAATTTTTGGACAACAAAGTAGTGCAATTGTTGTTGAAGGTATATGAAAATTTGAAGGTTTAATTAATACTATGCACATTCATTATTTGTAAACTTTTCAAGTCAGTGAAAAGCCTTCCCTATTTCATCCATTTATAAGAGTACCATTATATATTTAATACAAAAACAATACATATTTATCCATTGATAAGAGTATCATTACATAAATTCATTACAAAAGACCACAATACATATTTCATCCACCTTCTGCATTCATTACATATATATTTCATCCATAGCCAAGCTTTGAAGCGCTTCCTTGTTGTTGTAAATTGACAAATCTCTATCATACACCAATACAAATCCAAGGCAGCTCCTTGGCTCCACTTCAAAACTCCACTCCCTGTATAAACTAGTGCATTGTATATCTTGTATCTCCACTTCAGAAACAGACGAGAAGTTTTCATTATTAGCTAGGAAGAGAATGACAAACAGTAAATCATACAACTTGTGACACACATTGTCTTCAACTAGTGACACAGATATTGTCCTCAACTTGTGTTGTGTAATCAAAAGACTTTTATGTAACAGGATCATAGAATGTACATCTCATAGTAGTACAGATTTTGTGTAAACTTGTTGTAGTGTTTGCTTTTGATCCTGGCATGAAAAGAAAAGAAAAGTCTAAGTGAGCTTTATTCCTAGCTTAGATTATACAGAAAAGATAAACATCTCTCCATTTTCATGACCAATAAGCCAAATCATGCTGCTAACTTTACACAACTTTTCTTCACTATCTATTATAGGATCTTAATGTGACAAGTTAAAGTTGCTAGACTACTGGGTCCCCTAGCCATTCTTTTTGTCACCAACATTAACATACATATATACAATGATAGTGCCCTATGGTCTCTATGTGTGTGTGTATCCTTCATACCTTCAAATAAAATCAGATGCTGACTTAAATATCAATAAACCCAATAATAGGAGGACATCAAAATAGTTAAAGCAATTAACAGCACACATGCAATAGATTAACCTCAGATAAAGCTAATAGCCCCAGTCCAGTAGCTGCAACAATCCCAAGAGTAACAACCCAGCCATTAGAGCTCTCCTGCAATAAACCTCCATGAGAAGCTGAAATAAATGCTTGAAAATAATATAATGAACAATGGCTATCTGTTCTAAAGGCAAGCATAAACTAATGACCAGTCATCATATTCTTGAAACAAATATCCTCATCCTTTTATTAGCCTTTTTGGATGAATTATTTGAGTTTAAATTTTCAAAAATATTCTAAATGAAATGATCAAACCACATATCAAATAATAAAAAAATTCTACAATATTTTTTTTCAGTTTTCATGCAGTATTAGAAGAAAGAGATGGTTATGTCAAAGAAAAATAGAAAACTACGAAGCAAAAGGCACCAAGAAGTAACAACATCTATTCAAGGCATATTTGTAAAGGTAAAAACTAAGGGAATGTCTTGTGGCACTAAATGCTGACACAACACCCAACCTCAAGAGGTCATTTAGAAAATAAAATCATAAAGGAGCAATGAATTATCCGGCTTAGATTCAACCTCACTAAAAAAATTAAAATCCTATTGATATGATCTAACAACATAACCTATTATATTTTAATACTATTATGCTAATATGTTATATTAAATTATGCTTATTATATTATTATTGCTCAATTATATGTAGTCTCTCACATTTGCAGCCTCCCATTCATAAAGCTATGAAATGTTACAATTAGGCTACATATTAAACCTAAAAAATTAGTGAGGTCTTTGGATCTTTAAGTTTATGCCTTTTGGATTGCCTGCATCACATGCATTTTACGTCCCCATTATGACCAAAATCAATGTTTAATCTATCTCAAAATCAATGCAAGATGCGTCTAATTTGGTCATAGAGTTAATCGAAAGTTTATGTCTACTGCTAATTAATTAAAAAACTACTAGTATTTTGCAAGAGCATTAGCATTAAAATTACAATTGTAATCAGATAAGCCTCAGATACATACTCCGATTGCGCCATTGATAGCATATGTGAAACTGCCAAGATTCAAACTCAATGCTTTCCTTGGTCCTATCCAAGGGAGACCACTATTCTGCATAATTCCAGTTTCATGTCAGTGAATGAATGAGTAGAGAAAAAGTAATACTTTACAGAGGTTTCTATGCTACTCGTTTGCACCATACTTTAAACAAAATTATAATGAACATGAAGCAAAAGAAAATGGAATGGGACAATGTATACCATCCATCCTCATGGTCCTTCTGCACCATCCTTAATTGCATAAGCAGCATTGAATCCGTTAACAGTGACCAACTTCGCAACTAATTCAAAGTTCCCATCAAATATGGCTTCCATCACAAGTTCACTCTATTAACTTCAGTTATATGCTTTTGTAAATTAGAATAAGAAACATCCAAAATAAGAAATCGAGGGAGAAGGTGGCAAGCTCTAAGTGGACGTCGTTGAGCTTGACGCTGGACGAAGGCTCGACGCTCGATGCCGGTCGTGGACGAGCAAGGGATGTTTGTTAAAGGAGGAAGCGATCTCTGGTCGTGGACGGACGATGCGATCTCCAGTCGTGCGTGATCGTGACCTTGGCAAAGGGTACATCGCCACAACTTAGGCAAGAAGGGAAAACACAGAGACTAAGAAAAATGGAGCCATTAGCAATTACCTTAATAAGATAATGGGAATCCCAAAAAAACAGATGCTAGCCATTGGATGGTTATCTTGAGTTATTTGTGCTTACATTCATTGTATTTTAATTATCCCTCTTATTAATATGATGATGGGAAAACAAAGAAATCAAAAAGTTAAATGTGCTTTACTAAGTAAGTACCTACATAATTCAGGATAAATTTGGTGAATTCAACTAGATGAGATGCACTATCTCCTTCCTAGTGCAAGTTTTTTTGACAATGTATAGGCATTAAGTCATCACTCAAAGTTAAGAATTGTCCATCAATGTGGGAGTACAAAGTCTCAAAGGAGTTTTGGACAATGTGAGGACATTAGATCCTCACCCAAAGCTAGAAGGTGATTTGGTCAATGTGGGAACACAAAGTCTCCACCCAAAGCCAACGAAATTTGGACAATGTAAGGACATTAAATCCCCACTCAAAGACAAGAAGATAATTTGGTCAATGTGAGAGCACAAAGTCGTTACTCAAAGCCAACGGAGATTTGGACAATATGGGGGCATTTGGGTCCCCACCCAAAACCAAGAAGTTCATTTTTTTAGAATTGTGTTTAAAGCGATCCTGAAAACCAAGAAGTCTCATAGGAGTGATTTTCAGGATCACTTTAAAATGAAATGATCCTTGGAATCATCTAAAATAATTTTGAGAAAGAAAGAATATATCTCACTTTATTTGTAGATTTTGAACTTCTTGGTCATTATTTTCACGTTTAAGTCAAGAATTCATGTTCATGTTTTATCTTTTTGGGACCATTGTTCTGGACACCTTGCATCCGAAAGATTTTAAAATTAGGCCCTTTTGCAAGCCTTTGGTCAGTTGGCCCTATGGAAGCAGAATTGCCAAAACATGACTAGTTTTGAGCTCATAACCCCTTGAGTCGTGTACCCAAAATATTTGAAAAAAAAAAAAAGAACAGTTTAGGGAAAAAAGGTCGTGGGGGACTTTCAAAATTTGAGGCAATAAAAAGGAAAGGACCCTTGGTCCTTGGAGTCCTAAAGAGTTTTCATCCTTAGCTTCCTAAAATGCAATTAATTTAGGTGAGCTTAATTATCTAATTAGACCTAAAAATCTTATGGGAAAACTTGGACCTTTCAGGACTCATTTGATCAAAGTTTATTTTTAAATGGAAAGTGAACTAACAAAAAAGGCCTAGAATTTATTATGAAAATTTAGCCCACCTTTAGTAAGCTAGATTCTCATTCATAACCAAACCATTTTATTAAAAACCTATTAAAAGGTTTTGGAGCTTTAGAATTTAAAATTGCTTGACTCGCTTTCGTTTTATTTTCTAAGAAACCAATTGGTCCTTTAATTTTTTTTTTCTCCTAATAAACATGATTCTTAAAAACCTTCTTGTCAAAAATGTTAGAATTTGCTTGATTAGTCTTATATATTCCTAAAAATGTTGGACTTTTATTCCTAAAAATCTTACATTTTCAAGTTTTATTCAGAAGTTATTTTTTTAAGAAATTAAGTAATTTTTATAAAAATATTCTTATATAAATTTTGTTAAAAAATATTATTATATCCTATTAATATTATGAAATCTACATATAAGAAGTAATATGAAAAAAAGAACATTTTTTTTTCAGACTTAACAAAACAAAAACTTGACATTTACATTTATATTACAAATTTTAATACAAAATATTCTTGACTTACTAATACCATCAATTTTATCAATTGAGTTTCAACATCAGCGTCTAGTAGATCATCTTCTCCAAGCTCGGTTCCAACTGCAACTTGTCTATCCATTTGTTCTACAGTATCTGCAGCATTATCTCCAATATTTGCATCCTTGCCAAAATCTGACCCCAATATATGAAAGCATGAGTATGCAAAATGGAACAACTTTAAAATTAAATAAATATTACATTTATTTTGAATAAAAAATATAAAATGATCATATATTACCTTAACACAATCATTAAAAATTTCTTTTTTAACAATGACCCTCTTGTCTTTGTTATTCCATCCAAATTCATTACTAGCCTTAGGCCTCATCATTTCGCAAATTACAATGTAATATTTCTTTAATTGCTTAACCCTTGACTCAATATGAGGGTTAGCTCTCCACGTACAACTAGATATATTCTCCGTCATCATTTTCTCCAGTTGCTTAGCTAATTCACATTTGAATTAGTTGTATCCTTTTTAAGTTAGCCCAATTTTAACTAGACATTGAACAAGTATTACACAAATCTTCCGCACAGATATTCCTCAACGTTCCATGTATGCACAATTGATAACCACATATGAAACACTAAGAAAGATACGGTACTTGTTCAATGTCTAGTTGAAATTGGGCCAACTTGAAGAGGAGACAATGATTTAAAACTTAAATTTGCTAAGCAAATGAAGAAAATAATGACTGAGAAGATACTTGATTGTATGTTTAGAGTTAGCCCTCGACTGGTTAAGCAATTAAAGAAACACTACACTTGCAATTTGCAAAATCATGAGGCCTAAGGTAGTAGCGGATTTGGATGAAATGACAAAGACAAAATGATCCTGGTTGAAAAAGAAAGTTTCAATAATTGGGTAAAAGTAATATATGACATTGAGTTATGTTATATTTTTTTATTCAAAATGAATTTATTCTTTATTTAATTTTTAAAGTTGTTTTATTTTGCAATATAAACACTTGCGAACCAGTTTTTTTTGGTAAGGATGCAGCCATTGGAGATAATGGCAGAAGATGCTGCAATACTGTGGAACAAATGGATAGAGAAGTAGATTTCTTTCTGGAATTGATAGATCCTGAAGACGAACGGCAGATGGTGTCACAAATATTGGGTGAAAATCCTGGTTCCTAAAATAGCTACTTGTAATATGCTAAAAATTCATTATCAGTACTTTCAAAAGTAGTGTTCTCAGGGATTTGAACACACAAAAAAAACACATCACATTTTTGTAATGAAACAAAGTCTTATTCGAATACAGCAACACATCACATTTTTTTATTGTGAAACGAAGTCAGATTCGAATACAACAACACAACATTTTTTTTATAGGAAAACAAAGTCAGATTTGAACAAAAAAATAATCACTTCTTCAAAACAAAACAGTATCTGATCTGAAGCACAAAATACCTGGTTCTTGGGATTTTAACCTAGTATTCCTCAGACCAAAAGAACCCACTATTTTTATCATCGCTCTTTACATAAAAGGAAAAAGAAGAGAACACGATCTCAGACGAACAACATAAGATGGAATGCCAAAAAACTTACCTCCCTGTAGCTTCAAGAAACCACAAAGCCTCTAGCCTCGTTGCCTTCCATTCACTCAGATCTCCAAGCTTCTTCAGAAAGCTCAGCTTGCTCTTCTTTTTTCTCCAAAAAAACAAAAAAGAATCTCTCTTTTCTCTCTTCGAATACCTCCAAAGGAACCCTTTTTCCTCTACTTCCAGTCCATTCTTTAGTGCCAAGGGGAGAATATAAGGCTAGAACCAAACGGCGCTAGGGGGAGACTGCAGAGTAGGGGATGCAATGCACGCCAAGGCACGGTTAATTGCAGGTGAAGGGCGGCGGAGCAGAGGCTGATTAACGCATGGCCGATAGAAAATGAGAGAGAGGAAAGGAGGAGGGCGGCTTTCTGGAGCAAAAGTGGAAAGAGACGAAATTGTGGGGGATGGGAAGATGAAAAGAAAATGAGAGAAAATAAGCTGGGTCGGATGTGGCTGGACCATGGAATTGGGTTATAGAATTGGGCTAGTAGGGTTGGGCTAAGAGGCTGATGGCCGAAGGGGTTGGGTTGGATTCAACCCAAAGTGTTTTTTGTTGTTTTTTATTCTCAGTTTCATTTTTTGTTTTTCTTTCCCTTTTTCCTTTTGTATTTTAATTTCAAAAAGAACTTTTTTTTGTTTTTTTTTATTTCTATTATTTTGTTATATTTTTTAATTGGCGAAAAATTTTCTTTAAAAAAATACGAAAATTGGAAGAAAAGTTGAAAAAAATTGTGTAAGTATATTATTAAAATAATAGTGATGTAAGGGAAATATAAATTTTTTTTGTGTATAAATAATATTATTGTAATTATATATATAAGATTTGGGTGGAGCATTTATAAAAGAATGATATGTTTTTAAAAATATTATTTTAAAATTATATCTTGATTTAACATTGTCTTACAGTACTACTTTAAGACGGTTATGAAATTTGACTAAAAAAATTCATAAATATTATTCTAAGAATAATATAAAAAAAAACCAAGTCAATAGGGACAAAGTCGTTAACAAAAAAGATTATGCTATTATTTAAACCAGTTGTATTATTTTCACACTTCCGTATTCTATACTCTATCCACATTTTCTTCTTTTCTCTCTTTCTTTCTCTTTTTACCATCTCTTTTGTCTCTCTTTTCTCTCTCTTCTCTCCTCACTTTTCACTGAAAGTGTAAAAGATATAAACGTACGGTGTGAAAATATAATTTCTGTATTTAAACTGATTGGTTGTTGGACTAAACATTTGAGGCCAAATGAACCACTAGCTGTAGCCTCTTGTCTTGTTATAGGATACCCTTCCATTATATGAATAATTAAATAATAAGAAAAAATAAAATAAAACTGAAAAGGAATCAAATATTACATGCTAGCTAGGTCTATCTGAAAAGGTCCTAAACATTATCTAAATGAACAGGTAAACAACTAAACATGTATGTATCATCATTAATTTTGGAAAAAGCTAATCAATTTCAATAATAAATATGATATTTATTTTGATGAATCTTTTAGTTTCCATTGCTATGATAAGAGAAAATATTTTTAATATTATTATAATATAATATTATTGTAGTTTAAATATTATTGTTATTTATATTTTATTATGTAATTTATTTTTAAATTATAATTAAGTTCATTGTTAAAATTTAAGAATAAATTATTTATGTCAAAATATTTATGAATTTGTATTTAATTTTTTAGTACTATAATAGTACTAGAAATGTTCTCCATATTTCACTATCTACCTAGCAGCTTTTCTTTTTTCATTTATATTATTTTTATAGTAGTGTTTGGTATGCATAATTATTCCAATTTTTAAATACTTAAAACTTCTTTATAAATGTTTAAACAATATATATATATATATATATATATATATATATATATATAAAATTCAAATTGATCATATTTTATATGTTTTAAAAACATGAAGATATTAATTTTTTTTTATAAATTTTATGTTCAAACTTTTATAATTTTTTAAATATGTAAAAAATTAGGATTTCAACCTAACTGGATATACCTTAATATATATCATTATGGCATTATTATCTATAAAAAAATTAATTTTTGCAAGAGTTTGATATGTATCTATATTTAACGTATGTTTTAATTTAAAAATTATAATTAATACGTAATTATTTAAGTTTTCAAATTAATAAGAAGAATGAATTCATGCACAACACTATTTTATAATAAGCTTGAATTATGAATTTGAATCTCGAAACCAAGTCAACCAAAAAAATAATGTTTTTGAAAAAAAATAATGCAGTAAAACCCTTCAATTTGGGGATTTTGATAAAGAAAAAAAAAAACCCTTAAATGTTTAACTAATTTGGAGAAAGAAATATTTATTTAAAAATATTCAAACAACTGTTACATTGACATTCTATTAGTACATAAGGATATGTGTGGTAAAGTGTGATAATCATCACCGGCGTAAACCCACCAAATCCATGGAGGTCTGAGGCAAAAGCCGTCGCCGTGCCTCCCTCATCCCCAGTGGTTGCCGGTGCAACAATCGTCGGACGTAGCCGTCATAAATTTTTCTGAGAAAAGGATGCCACTCAGCCACCATAAATATAATATATAAAACAAACCTAAAACGCCAAAGCGAGTGAGGAAGAAGCAGAGACCCCAAAGAAGCCACTGAGAAGGAACCCAGAACAGACATGGCAATGCCAAGCTGAGAAGCAAAAGTGGGGAGCCATAGCTTAACTCCAAACGACAAGTAATACCCTAAAACGCTAATAACAGAAGCTCTGGTGGTGACAGGGTGAGAATGAAATGGAGAAGGTTCAGTTCCAGAAGTTTGAATCTGGAGAAACCCTAGCAGAGTTGGGATGGTGAATGCCAGAATGGCGTGGCGAGAAGTGAAGTCATGAGCCAAGTTGAAGACGACAAAGACTGGGATTGTTATGTGAACTTGGCTGCCTCGACTGAACAAGGCTTGCCATTGAAGAGTTGGGGTTGCTTCAACTTGAGCCATGGTTTTCAAAAATGGAACTTGCGATTCTTTATCTAAAATCTTAGCTTTGACTACTTGACGGGACTCAAGCATTTGAGTTATGGGAGATAGGGAGAGGGTGATACTCTTAGATGCTATTTGTAGTGGCTGAAGAATGAAGATGGACCTACTTGAAGAAAAGGAGATTCCGATTAACAAAAAGTTACAAGAAAATTTCCACAAAAACATTTGGTACCAGGAGCCATAATATCGTGTGAACTTTCTTCAACTCGAATTAAGAAATTGTCAATTAGGAGTCAATACGTACCCTTTGTTTGTTGATAGCGATGGGACTTAGTTTCCAATTCTCACTTTATGTAAAAATAAATAAAATGCTAGTGGATATGGCATAGTAGGTGTATCTAGGGTTTCACATTGGGATTAATTGTAGTCATGTTGTATTATTAATTATTTAAATGAGTACTATGAGCTAACAAGGTTGGTTTAGTTAGTAAGGATTAAAGTGTTTTGCTTAGCTTAGGTTCAGCTAGTAATCTTCTTGATAGACAATCTATAAATATCACTGTAAGTATTTACCTAGCCTTGTGGCATGTCTTGAGTTTGAAATGGGTAGTCTCCCCTCCTAAACTTTTTTATCACAAAAAAAGAAAAAATAGTATTATGAGAATAGGATTAATGGACTGTTAGTAGAACTAACAAATTTACAATCAATTACATTCTTAATAATTATAGATTTTATTTTATTATTTTTAATATATTGATTAGAGCTGTTCAAATAAATTTGCTTTACATACAACATTGTTAAAATTATAAGATTGGCTGACCTAATTAACAACTCTAGTATAGATGAGATACAAAAACAATTGGTGCGCACTATGCTAAATGGGGCGGTAGCTTAACTTACGGTATTTCTATCTTTCATTTTTTTTATTTTTTGTTTTGATTTTTTGATTTTTTAACATTAATTATTTTCTATGTCATATTTTTTTGAGAATTTTTAGAATTTTTTTAGAATTTTTTACACTTCTTGTACTATTTGCTTCTTGTACTATTTATTCATAATTTGTTTTTTAATTTACTGTTCATAAGTAAAAAATTCTAAAATAATCAATAACATTTTAAAAAGTTCTCAAAAAAATATAGGACATAAAAAATAATTAATTAATACAAAAAAAATTATAACAAAAAAAAAAGAAATGAGAATGCCTGAAGTTAAGTTATAGCCCCAAAATAAGGATATAGGTTAGAATTTCCCAAAACAATTTGGGATAAACTCATGTAAAATTTTATGAATATAATATTTGACAGAAATTTTAATTCAAAAAAATTTATGAAATCATTAATTTATAAAAGTTTATTTAATAGTTTAAAATTGATTTTAATTTATATGAACTAATTTAGGTTCGGTTTGTTTCAAAGGAAAGCGAGTTTTCCAAAAATACTTTCTTAACTTTTTATTATTTGGTTAAGCAGAAAACTTAATCAATAGAAAATTTTCAAAAATTCAATAGGATTTAGCAACTTTTGGAGTGCCATTTTCACTTTTTAAAGTGGAAATTGTGTTTCATTTTATCAACTTCTAATCTTGGCCCATTAACAGTTCATTCTTGCTTCACCTTCAACTGTTATTGTAATTCAACATTCGAACTGGGTCTTGGATGTAGACCTGAATCTTACTCCTTGTCTTGGGAAGGTCACAGCGTTTAATTTAAATAATAAAAAATATTTTCTTATATAACACATCAAACATTGAAAAATATTTCATATTATATTATTCAAATGACAGAAAAAAAATTATTTGTAAAAAAAAAAAAAGGCTTTCTATTGTAAACTTTTTTTAACAAATATTTTGCACTGAAACAAACAAACCGACCGTTTTTAATGCAACCAAATTTAGGATTATGATTTATGGCATGCTGAGAATAAGAAAAAAACTTTGATTGGATTCGAAAGAGTCAAGCAACTAAATGATAAAAAAACAGCAAGATTCTGTCCCCAGCACTATAGTAATTAAATATTCATAATGAATGGTGATTTGGAGAAAAATAAAATGGAAAATGATGATGAGGGAACCCAAATCTCTTTTAAGTTGGATTCATTTTCTACTTTTCCTTTTAGATTACGTAATGCAATGCTTACAGATTCCTTTAGAATTATAGGATGAAGATGATGCTGTGTAGCTACTAGCTAGCTAATTATCTCATTAATTAATGACTAATAATGAGGAAGAAGGTTGTTGATTTTGTCCTGTACGTGCACCAAATCATCGGTTAATACACATACAAATTTCCCAGTTCTTTCTTAAAAAGGTAGTGATAATATTCGTTTTCTCTTCCGCTTACTTTGGATGTTGTCTTGTCGGCCATTGATTCATTTCTCCTTCTGAATTATGTACTCAAAGGCATGCTAGGAATTTGGAATGACTCAACATTAATTTTCACAAATTTCTTGGTCCTTTTCTTTTTTTAAATGAAAAACATACGTCAAAGTCTAGCAGTATTGTAACCTGAGAAATTCTAAGTACATCAGGTCTATCTAAAAAGGATAAAGCACTACAAGAAATAATTAGTAGGTGCAAAACCGTCCAAAAGCTTAAGTTGTGAGCAATAAGGATCAAACCCTTGACCAATTGGTCACAGTGACTCTAATATCATATCAAAAATTATTTTAACCCAAGATTTTAAGACGTTGAGAGAATGCTTATGAATAATTTATTATAATCTTTGACAACAAAGGACCTCCAACTACAAATAAAATTTTTGTGAGATTTGTTTTCTTATACCCATGAATTTTTTACAATCACTATAAGTTTTAGCGATAGTTCAACATCTTGTGAGAACAATCAAGTACCAAACTTTACTCACTTGTTTCATTTATGTCACCAAAGCTTTTAGTGACAATTTTGTTTATCATCTTTAACTTAGATGTATGCTTTTAGTGGCTATAAAAATCTATGACTAAAACTTTATAGTGATTGTTTTTTATCTGTAGGTATAACATATATTGATAATAAGCTTTAATGATGGATCAAAAAAATATGCTTTTCTTTTCTCGAGTTGTACAATATAGGTATCTTAATTCCTTTTTATTTATAGGCAGGACGGATCCAGAAATTACTTAAAATGGGAGCCGAACTAGGATTTTAAGAAGAAAAAAAATGGACTAACAAATTAAATAAAAAATTATTTATGATAATAATTTAAAGTTTGATGAATAATTAAAAA
>JASKGM010034483.1:0-24486 GCA_034509205.1 Ceratonia siliqua
ACTTGACTCTAAAAGTCCAATGGAAGCTCTCTCTCAATTCTATCCTGACGTTTGAACCACCAACAATCTCATTCCTCAGATATTTGGTTCTACTTCCTATGTCCATGTCCATAGTCACCAAAAAGAGAAACTTTGACCCTCGTGCCATCAAATGCATCTTTATTGGCTATTCTCCTACTCAGCGGGGTTATAAATGCTATCATCCTCCCACCAGAAAAATCTATATCTCTGCTAATGTCACATTTGCTGCGGGAAAACCTTATTTTTCTCAACCTTATCTTCATGGGGAGTCCGTATGTGTTGAAGATAAGGAATTTTTTTACTTGTCCTCCTTAACTTCTCTTCTTAGCTAACCATTCGAACCCAACTCTGTATTTGATTCTGACCGATTACAGATAATATTGAAATTGCTAATGGAAAATACGGGATGGTGTATTCAAGGAAGAAAGCCAACGCTCTTGATTTGACACAGGTTTAAGACTCCAATCTGAATCCTATAGATGAGGTAAATACAAACCTTGAACTTTCTTCCCAGAGTGAACCCATTGAACCAGAAGAACTAGACAGTAATCCTTCTCCCCCCATTGCAAAAAGAAAAGGAACTAGAGAGTATACAAAAATGTCTTTATATCCTTTATCTTACTCAGTACCCTTCCAAAATTTCTCCCTTCACCATCAAGCCTTTCTCACTAGCCTAAACACTATTTCCATACCCATCACTCTGTCTGAGGCTTTATCCAAGGAAGAATGGAGGAAAGCTGAGAGTTGAAATGGACGCCCTTGAGAAAAATAGAAGGTGGAAACTGGTTGACTTACCCAGTGAAAGGAAACCAGTTGGATGTAAATGGGTGTTCACGGTGAAGTACAAAGCAGATGGATCCCTAGAAAGATATAAAGCTAGGCTTGTAGCAAAAGGATATACTCAGACATATGGGGTAGATTGCTAGGAGACCTTTGCCCCAGTTGCGAAATTGAACACTGTAAGAGTCCTTCTATCGCTAGCAGCACATTTTGAATGGGAACTTGAGCAGTTTGATGTGAAGAATGCCTTTTTGCATGGGGACTTAGAAGAGGAAATTTATATGTGTGTCCCTCCTGGTTTCAGTGAAGGTATAGGGAGAAATAAAGTATGCAGGTTAAAAAATGCTCTCTATGGCCTTAAGCAGTCACCTAGAGCTTGGTTTGGAAGATTTGCTAAGGTTAGGATTTCTATGGGATATAGGCAAAGTCAAGAAATCAAACTCTCTTTGTTAAACACTCCAAGACAGGGGGAGTTACAGTATTACTAATATATGTTGATGACATAATCATAATTGGAAATGAGGAAAGGGAGAGGCTTGCAATAAAGGAGTGTTTAATTAAAGAATTTGAGATAAAGGAGTTAGGAAGGTTAAAATACTTCCTTGGCATTGAGGTAGCCCACTCAAGACAAGAAATCTTTATCTCTCAACAAAAGTATGTCACAGATATTCTAAAAGAGACAGGAAAATTGGCTTGTAAACCAGCTCCAGCTCCAACTCCTATAGATCTCAACTATAAGCTTGGAGAAGCTACTGAAGATCCTGCGGTTAACAGGGAGATGTACCGGAGGCTAGTTGGAAAGTTAATCTATCTATCACACACAAGGCCAGATATTGCATACTCAATAAATGTGGTTAGCCAGTTCATGCATGATTCTAGGGAAGCTCACTTACAAGCTGCATATCGAATACTACACTATTTAAAAGCTAATCCAAGAAAAGGAATCCTGTTTAAAAGAAACCTTAACTTGAATCTAGAAGCATACACTGATGCTAACTATGCCGGATCTCTTATAGATAGAAAGTCAACATCAGGATACTGTACATTCCTGGGTGGAAACCTGGTGAAATGGAGGAGTAAGAAGCAAAATGTTGTAGCCAGATCAAGTGCAGAGACTGAATTTCAGGCAATGGCTCTAGGAATTTGTGAGTTGCTATGGCTAAAGATCATTCTTGAAGACTTAAAAATCAAGTGGAATGAACCTATGAGGTTGTATTGTAATTACAAGTCAGCAATAAGCATTGCCCATAATCCAGTACAACATGATAGGACAAAACACATAGAGATTTATCGACATTTCATTAAAGAGAAACTTGATAGTGGTTTGATATGCACACCTTATGTTCCATCTGGAAGTCAACTTGCAGATGTTCTCACAAAAGGACAACACACTCAACAATTCAACGCAATCATATCCAAGCTGGGAATGGAAGATCTCAACTCACCAGCTTGAGGGGGAGTGTGTAAAACGTGTGCTGAGAATTTGGGCTGTAATTATGTCCCCAATCCTCTCCTGTAATTTGCATTCCTTCCATGTATATAATTAGCATTTATTTCTTGCTTAGTTTTAGGAATAGATTGAGAAGTTCTAGGTGTATAAATCCACCCCTCTGATTGTAACTAAAAAACAATTTGAATACAATTATCCTTTCTCACAATTTCTCACACCTTCCAATAGATTCTTCTCCCACTGAACAAATAACACAAAGTCTAAAACCTAAATATGATCCAAATATTCCTTCGCAATATTTTTGTTTTCTTTTCTTCAGAAGTAATTTCCTCCACCACCCCTACTACATAATAGGGCCTTTGACCATCTTCCTGATAATAGGTAAACTATGAACCCTTCCACATAACCAATGAAATATACATTGCCTGCCCCTACAATTGAAGCTTTTCTTTCTTTCTTTCTTTTTTCTAAGAAAAAAAATTTTGCAACACAAAGGAGGGGGGGGAGGAGATAGCTAGGATATATTTACATGAACGTTAAGTAAAAAGGCTACCTTGATGTTAAAAATCTTTACTTTACAGCTTTGTGGAAAACATAATTTCCCTTAAACAAAGACTTTGCAGATTTAACTGCAAAAGATTTTCACAGCAAACAACTAAACTAAGCAATATATAGTGGTAACTTAGTGCTGCTAGTGTAACAGAGGAACTATGATGGGAAAACATCTTACCATATTCTATTGGTTTGCCTTACTCCAAAATTGTTGTGATAGCTAGTTTTTTGACCATTTATTCAGTAATGCCTAAAACTGGGGATTTGATATCCTCTTGTAGAGAGGACCTCGAATCAGAGGTTAATTAAATAAAAGGTTTGTACTTGTATCATAGTCAATCTGAGGTTGAGACAAATAATCACATGTTTCAGGATGCAAACAATCTATTTTAGAATTGGGAGAAAAGCATTCAACAAATTTTTTTTTTTTTTTTACAGTAGAGTAGTGCTATAGGAGTACTCTAATTTGTCTTCCTTTATTGAGAAAATGAATTAAATGACCTAAATGCCCCCACATATATTGTTTCATTCAAATTAAATTACTAAAATACCCTGGCATTTCTTATCTCTTTTAAAGGGAAAGATGGTTTTTTGGTCCATTAAAATAAATATGAAGATTGCTAACCTCCAAAACACTATAAGGAGATTAACAGTCCCCCTCTTTATTTATCTTTCTTTCCTTTTCCTTTGGTTAATTTAAGTGTAATACTTCTGGAAACAAGAACGTCTACTTTGGTTGTTTCCCCCTGGTTTTTATTTGACATGTGTCACTTATGAGTTATGGTTTTAAGACAAAAAGATGGCATAGAAAATGCAAGACAGCAAAAGAAAATCCAAGAAAATAAACTGAAGAAAAAAAAAAGATGATATAAAGTACATATGAAGATTCCTCAAGCAGAAAAAGGACTAAGACTTGTAGCTTCTTGTCTATTTCCCAAGAAAAAAAAAGTAGGTAATGTCCATCAAATGACAGGTAAACTATGTGCTTTCACCCTTAAAAATTAATTAGCTCAAGAAGATATATATATATATATATATATTATATTATACTATATCTCTACCTGTGGATAGCTAATGCCATAAGTTATTTGAACCTTTGTTGAAGGAAATGCAGAAACAAAACAATCATTCCTCCAAACATACACTGGTTCATTCAAATGTGGTGCTAATTTTTCACAACTATTGCCATGATTATCAGTTGCCACCTTTAAACCAACTTCTTCCAATGCTGCCAGCCATTCACTCGCTGACCCATCAAATATTGGAATCTGCATGAGTAATTGTGAAAACAATCAATTTTCTAATTTAAGCTATATATACCAACATTATTTTTAATGCCACATTTCTATCAATTGACTCACCTGTTCTTTTGATTATGAGATTGTGCATTAAGGTTAAAGATCGTTGAATTTGCATGATATCTTGTGTTAAACCTTGCAAAAATCAGGATTGCATATTTGGGATTTTGTTGGTTTTGGAAATATAGTTCATATTCAATATGATATTAACAAGAGTTATCAGTTAGATTATTGTTGATTGATGTTAATTTTATGTGATTTCACATGTTTCTATTCACCAAATTACTATTATAAGCAAGGTTGTTAAACAATCCCAATCTTGCTCAGGATTGTTTTCAGGTGAGATGGCAGCTGGATTGCTTGCAAGATCGTGAGATTGATCCTGGAAAGAAAGAGCTGTGTGATATTTTGTTAAAAAAAAAAATTAAGGTCAAAACACACCATTCTGGAAGAAAGAATGGTGTGTTTTGAATGGGATTGAAGAAAACCCTTAGAATCCTTCCTGGTTCTTCCTTCTTTGCATGGCAGACCTTCGTTCTTCTTGCTCCCAACTCCTTTGTTCAATTGCTCCTCTCCACCGATTTCTTCTTCCTCCCAACTTCTTCACATCTGCTGGTTGGCTCTATTTCGAAGGCTATGATTAGATATCGAAGCCCCTTGCCCAGCATCTTTGAAGTACTTAACCCTGCATCTTAGAAATCTCTTTCTCTGCATCTTGAGGAAGACCCCTTTGCTTTAATATTGGGTCATTGGGTGTTAACCGTGCGCTTTGATAGAGCTGCTCCTGTATAAGGAGCACGGTATTCAGGCAGCAGAGGTGCTAGTGCCACTGAAAGTGAGCAAAGTCATAGAAAAACAAATGCTCAGCTCTCCTGCTGTCAGTGAGTTGTATCCACTGTCTTTGATTCATTATTGACCAAAAACAGTGCATATATATGTTAGTCAACACCGTGTGTCTACAACATGGTGTGCCTTCTAATAAGGTTAGTATATATAAGGCGTAATTATACTTTTGGTCCCCCTATTTCACATAAAGTTTCAATTTGGTCCCCTACTTTTAATTTAAACAATGTTACCATCATAGTTTGTTTAAAATTTCAATTTGGTCCCTAAGTTAACTTTTCATCCAATCCTTAACAGAAAATGCTAACGTGGACTTTAATTTGCTTACATGGATTGACTAATTCCACATGTACAAACCAATAAACACATCATCAATTTTTCCACAGTCAGTATCCAATTTTCCATATGAGCAGTGAGCACCAATCGTTTACTTACGCTCACCTCTTCCCACTCCCACTCATCTCCGACTTCTATTGCCGCACCTCCCATCGGCAATTACACTTCCTTTGTGCTTAAACCAATTTCATCCTTCGCAATTTTGAGTTCTCCTTCACATCACAACCCATCTTTCATGGCCATTATTCGCCACTGTTGTCAATGTTGACCACAACTCTTCCACCTCCGGCTTTGTTACGGGCCCGTTCAGCTGCTCTAGTATAATATTTTTCCAATGTTAGTGAAGCTAGATCAATTTTCCTAGGCTTCCCTATATTGGTTGTTAGAAAACAGAACGTAGGGTTCCTCGAGGGACCCTAGGCCTCCTTGGTAGGCTATTCGTGGTGCCTGGCCTCCTTGATTCAACAATATGTTGAAGGATAATTTCTCATATGCTTTATTCATAAAAGGAGAAGCCCATAAATAGTCTCACAGCTTATAATAGAAAATAAGGCAACAAACAAAGACATAAATGACATTTATTCTGCCTGTAATTCTTTCTAACGTTGCCAGCCTGGCCAGACACCCACGTAATACTCTCAGACTCGTTGATTTCCTTCCAAAAATAACAATACCTCAATTAATGAATCCAGCTGGTCAATTAATATTAATTCCTGAGAACCAAGTGATCAACCAAACTCAGAAGTTGACCCATCAATCTCCTCTCCGTGAACCTTCTTATTTTGCCTAGAATAAACCAGTTTAATTGGTGGTCTAACAATTCCTTCCTCGATAAAATGATCCTTGTCCTCAAGGATGAAGTAAGGAAATCTTGTTTGAAAGGCCACAACATCTTCCCACGTGGCATTAGCTAGAGACAAATGTTTCCAGTGGACTAAGACTTCCTTGTTTCCGTTAACAACTCTACGACTCATAATAGCTTGAGGAAGAGGTTGAAACATTTGATCCTTGGAAATAGGAGGTAAAATGGGCTCCACCAGGGGTGGCTGAAAGTAAAAATCAACATCTTATTGAAACTGCTCATACTGTCTTACTCCATCATCATGTTCCTTTTCATTTTTGGGCTGATGCTGTTCTTACTGCATGTTTTTTGATTAACTAGATGCCTTCTTCAGTGTTGTAGCATGAAATTCCTTACTCTCTTTTGTTTCCAACTCAGCAGCTTTATGTTCTCCCACCACGTATCTTTGGATGCACTTGTTTCGTTCATAATTTACAACTTGGGCAAGACAAATTTTCTCCTTAGTTCATCAAGTGCATCTTCCTGGGATATTCTCGTTTTCAGAAAGGATATCGGTGTTATTCTCCTGACGCTCAGCATTATTTCTTCACCGCAAATGTGACTTTCTTTGAGTCTTCTTCTTTCTATTTCCCATCTCTTGTCAACCGTAATGTTATTTTTAATGTCTTTCCTGTTCCTTATTTTGCGCCCCCTCTATCTTCTTCTGAGTCCACTCCACCTCTGGTTCAATGATCATCCTCTCCAAGTATACCACCGACGCTCGCAACCTCAATCTCCTGCAGGCACTGTTGATCCTCCCGATGACTCACCTCCTACGCCAGCTTCTCCACCTACCACGGACCTACCGATTATGCCTCTTCGGAAAGGTAACCGTTCTACTCGGAATCCTCTTCCTATATATATCTTCCAAGCTTATCATTTGTCCTCACCGTATTATGCATTTGTATGTTTTTTATCCATTGTTTCTATCCCTAAAACTACAAGTGAGGCTCTTCCAGATTCAAGGTGGTGTTAGGCCATGGTTGATGAAATGACTCTTTTGCATTCTAATGACACTTGAGATTTAGTCCCCTTACCATATGGTAAGTCTCCTATTGGTTGTCGATGGGTTTATACTGTCAAGGTTGGCCCTAATGGACAAGTTGAAAGCTTGTTTGGTTGCCAAAGGCTACACTCATTTATAGGCTGGATTACTGTGACACTTTTCCTCTTATGGCAAAAATGGCATCTATCTGCCTAATGCTGAGCGTTTGGCCTTAGAGTATTTATCCGAGTTAGATCATCACAAGAGGGCAAAGAAATAATTGTTATTGGTATTATTATGTTTCTATTCCAGATGTTAAGTGTTAGTGTTATATGTAGTGTTGGTTGTGTCATATCTGTTGTATTTTCTTATGTAGTAGTTAGCTAGTATTGTAAGTTGTGTTAGTTTATTTTTTATGTGATGTTATCCTATTTTGGTAATAGTCATTGTATATTAGGGGAAAGTTTGTAATTTGGCTTTGGAACATTTCTATTTCTGGCTGTGTGCGTGTAACAGTAATTTCATAAATGTAAAATATCAGTTTTCACTTCTATTAGAGCCTGATAGCTCTGTTTTCTTGTGTACTATTCATCTACAGTACATTTCCTTTGAAAATCCTACGTTTGCAAGATTTTCTTCCCAAATTTTAGCTTCCTACTGCATCAGGTGGTACCAGAGCGAGGAGTAGCCTGGTTTGATGGCACACAGTAAAGGAGGAAGCAGACCAAATGAAGGTGCTCAGGGGTTGGAGGAACAATGCCAGTCCACTGCAAACCAGCTGGCCGAAATTCGTGCCATGATTGCTGAACTAGGCATTAGTGACCCCTCAAGCACTGGTTGTGTGCAACAGACCACAAGGATTAAAGACTTAGCCAGAAACTGTCCTTTATATGATAGAGAATGGCTAGAAAATCAAAACAAAAGTGGCCAAATGCTGTTGGAGAGTGATTCTGAAACAGAAAATGAGTTTTTGGGGCACCAAGAGGTTCACATTGGAGGTAGACAAGAAACTCAGATGATTATCGTATTAAAGCTGACTTACCCACCTTCAATGGGAATTTAAGCATTGAAGAATTTTTAGACTGGATATCGGAGGTATAAAGATTTTTTTAAATGATGGAAGTGCTGAAGGAAAAGATGATGAATTGGGTGGCATTTAAATTTAAAGCCCCTGTATGGTGGGATCAGATGCAATGAGAGGAGGAGACAGGGAAAGGAACCCATCCAGAGCTAGAGAAAAATGGAGCAGAAATTGATGGGAACATTTTTACCTCCTAATTATCAGCAGCACTTATTTCAGATGTATCAAGGGAGTAGTCGAGGCAACAAATCAGTGATGGAGTACATAGCTGAATTGGGTAAACTATCTCTTAGAAATAATTTGAATGAAAACAATTCTTAGAAGGTAGCAAGATATATAGAAGGGTTGAAGGATGAATAAGAGAAAAGATTAATCTCCAGAGCATGTGGAGGATGGATGAAGCTTGCAATATGGCTTTAAAGGTTGAATGGATGTAGCAGAAGGGCAACATGCAGACTTATTCCAGGAGAAAGTGGAATGAGAGTAGCTCTAGTTATGAGAAATGTAAAGCACTGCAATCTAGTGCTTTTAAACCTTCTCCTAAGAACTCATATGCCTTTAAGGGAACTAGTGGAGGTGGATATGGCAAAGGAAAGCAAGCTAGTAAGTCAGCCAACCAAGGGGCCTCACGGAGCTCTAGTCCATATTTCAAAACAAACACTGTGAAATGTTATAGATGCAGGCAACCAGGCCATAAGTCTAACGAATGCCCATCCGAAAACCTATCAACTTGATGGAACCAGAGGAGGAAGAATCTGAGGAGGATAAGGGGCAACTAGAGTATGAAGATGAAGTGTATGAAGTGACTGGTGGAGAAGACTATGAAGGGGAAAGAGTTAATTTAATTGTGCAGCAGGTTTTATGCTCTCAAACCCACAAGGAATCCTCTCATAAACATAATATTTTTCAGTCTTTGTGCTGCATTGAAGGGAAGGTATGCAATGTTATAGTAGACAACAGGAGTTGTGATAATTTCATATCCAAGAGGCTAGTTGATCATTTGAATTTACCTACCGAACCTCACCCTTCCCCATACTTAATTGGTTGGGTAAGAAAATGTCCAAGTGAGAGAGTGGAGAAGGTTTGCAAGGTTCCTATTTCCATTGGTAAACACTATATTGATGTGGTGACGTGTGATATGATTGAGATGGATGCCACACTTGTTGTTAGGGAGGCCGTGGCAGTCTAATGCGGGTATTTCATATAAGGGAAGAGATAACGTATGCTTGTTTCAATGTAAGGGTCACAATATCGCCACGGTGCCACCCAAGAATACAAATCCTAGCCCCAAAGCTTCTAAAGTGGAGGGGAAGTCGTTCCTAACTATTGTGCAGTTAGAGAAGGAGTTTAAAGATGCAGCCAAGGAGTCAAACAAAGTACATGTTGTTTAATCAAATCACTACCCGAGGCTTTACAACAATAACCTACCAGAAAATTTCCTGAGAAAGTGGAGAGTCTCTTGCAAAATTTCAGTGAACTATTTTCAGATGAACTTCCTAATTAGTTGCCACCTGTTCAAGATATACAACACCAGATTGATCTTGTACCAGGAGCTACTTTACCTAATTTACCTCATTACAGAATGAGTATAGAAACCCTCTTTTCATAACAAAATTTATATAGGACATTGATGAGTGTGCGAAAGTGCACTCTACAAGCCTTATTGTTGAGCTAAATGTGCTATAAAAGAAGGAAAATCATTGAACTTAATATGTTTTATTATACTTGGCTCTCATTCCCTATTATCAACTCTTAAGCAAGCTTATACTTCAATTTCAGGGTCATAAGTGAAGAAATATAGCTCAAGTCAGAAGCCCTGGCGCTGCGGCCTTGAAAGCCAGCGCTGCAGCGCCCAAAATATGAAATTTTGCCAAGTCAGAGGACTTGCGCCGCGGCTTCAGAAATCCAGCACCGCAGCTCCCACAAGTCAGTGAGGTCGGAACCGCAGCTCAAGATCTTGGCGCTGCGGCCCCTGAACAGTAACCAGCAAAGTGAACTCCAGGGCTCAGTGCCGCAACGCTGGCTTCGCTCGTGCACGATTTGTCATTAAAAAGCGGCGATTTTACATCAGAAAACAGATTTTGGTGTGGGGAAAAAGGGTGCTCTTGGACTGGAGATTGAGGAGGACGAAGAGGAGGCTCATTCCAAGTTGAAAGGCTTAAAAATTTCTTCTCCTAATACTTGAAGATGAAGATGGCCATCCATGAAGTGTTGGTTTTGTCAACAAACATGGTTGGCTAGTTTCTAGGTAAAGTTAGGGTAAAAATTGATTGGTGAAAACTCTTGAGTATTGTTTCAATTCATCTTTTGAGTGTTATTGTTCATGAATCCTGTGTTGAATCCTCTATTTGGTTTTTTCTACTTACTTTGAGACATTGAAAGATATTCTTCTATGATGTTGAGTTATAATTTTATGGATTTTAATGGTGACTCAATAGAGATGGTTTTCATGTTATGAACATGATCTTTTGCTGCATTATAGTTGCTTCATAGTGTCGTCAATTGATTTGGTTTTCATAGATGGAATTCATGGTTTGCAAAAGGAAGGATTTAACCCTAGATTTGATTATGAGAGATTTAGGGCTTTTCATTGTTATATGTTCCAATTAGGGATTTGGTGCTATAATCCCTAATTGAGTAATATTTGAGTTGAAACATAAACCAAGGTGTTGAATCCAATCAATGTAAGCCCAAAGCTTTATCACTTCTTTACCCGTATTTCCTTTCACTTAATCGCATAATTTAGATAAATCTTGTTATTCCCTTGTTCTCTTATCAATTGTTCATTGGTATTTCCTTTAAGTAACTTTCTTGTAGTGTTTCCTCTGTCTTCCTGTGGATCGACATCCTCTACTATACTGCGATATCCGCGCAGTGTTTTTGGGCCTAATCAGACATTGATATAATATTATGGAAATAGAATTTATTATAGTCACAACACTGATATACTTAAGTACACAAGACAGAATACTGATATTACACACAGTAGCAACACTCTTAACTCACAATACACAAATTACAGTAGATAATTAGAACACAGCCCAGCATTTCGAGTGGCCGAAATACTCCTCATTCTGGCAATTCGAGAAGCCAAGGTCTCCCTTACCCAATTCAATTTCCAATTTCTGGATATCCTTCCCCTGACCTTCTCCCCTTCTATTTACCTCTTTTTCATGGCATAACTAACTATCCCAAAACTCAACTGCCTTAGAAACTGTCTTAGCAACTCCCTTTCCCTTGTTAACTTCCCCAATCAGATAAGTTCCAACAAAGTCCTAGAGAAGGTGAGATTTTAAGGGAGCAAGTACAAGATCTTTTGAAGAAAGGCTTATCCGTGAAAGTGTAAACCCTTATGTTCTACTAGCCTTATTATCTCATAAGAAAGATGGGAGTTTGAGGATGTATGTGGATAGCAGGGCTATTAATAGAATAACGATGAACTATAGGTTTCTTATACTATGGTTAGATGACCTTCTTGACATGTTGGCAGGTCCTCAAGTATTTTCTAAGTTGGATCTTCGAAGTGGTTATCACCAAATACGGATTAAGTCGGGAGATGAATGGAAAACAATATTCAAGACAAAGGAAGCATTGTTTGAATGGCTTGTTATGCCTTTTGGACTATCTAACGCTCCCAGTACTTTTATGAGATTGATGAACTAGGTATTGAAACCTTTTGTTGGGAAATTTGTGGTGGTTGATTGGTTTTCCAAATGGCACATTTCATCCCTTGTAAAAAAAACATCGTATGCTTCTCACATTGCTCGATTGTTTTTCAGGGAGGTTGTGTGACTTCATGGGGTTCCTAAGTCCATTACTTCGGACTGAGACTCAAAATTCTTAAGCCATTTTTGGTTTAAATTTCAGCAGCATTGCACACCCGCAAACAGATGGGCAAACTGAGGTTCTTAATAAGACCTTAGGAAATTTGATTAGATGCATTTGTGAAGATAAGCCCAAGAGGTAGGATCATGCTCTCCCACAAGCAGAATTTGCATATAATAATGCCCCTCAGTGCTACAGGGAGATCACCATTCTCCATTGTGTACACAAAGCCTCCCCAGCATGCCTTAGATTTGATTAAATTGCCATCGATACCAAAGAAGAGCTTAGCAGCCAAGCATATGGCTAAAGACGTGCAAAATGTCTGTCCATGAGGAAGTTCGAAAGAAGTTAGAAGAGACCAATGCCAAGTATAAAACAGCTACTGACCAGCACAAGAGACATAAGGAGTTTAATGAGGGAGATCTTGTGATGCTATTCCTAAGGAAGGAAAAATTTCCAGCTAGCACTTATAACAAGTTGCAACCAAGAAAGGATGGCCCTTATAAAATTGTTAAGAAGATTAGCTCTAATGCTTATGTGATAGACTTGCCTAAAGACTTTGGGATCTCTAGTGGTTTTAATGTAGCGGACTTTTATGAATACTATGATCATAAAGAACCACTTTATCCAGATGTCAACTCAAGGGTAAGTTCTCCTAAAGAAGGGAGGATTGATGCAAAGCACTTGGCCTTGGAGTATTTATCCAAGTTAGATCATCACAAAAGGGCAAAGAAATAATTGTTATTAGTATTATTATGTTTCTGTTCCAGATGTTAAGTGTTAGTGTTATATGTTGTCATATTTGATGTTTTTCCTAATGTAGTAGTCAGCTGGTACTGTAAGTTGTGTTAGTTTATTTTTTATGTGATGTTATCTTATTTTGGCAATAGTTGTTGTGTATTAAGGGCAAGTTTGTAATTTGGCTTTGGGACATTTCTATTTCTGGCTGTGTATGTGTATCAATAATTTCAGAACGCAAAATATCAATTTTCACTTCTGTTAGAGCCTGATAGCTTTATTTTCTCGTGTGCTGTTCATCTACAGTACATTTCCTTTGGAAATCCTGCGTTTGCAAGATTTTCTTCCCAAATTTTAGCTTTCTACTATGTCACTGCCTATTCCTTTCCATGGCTACCATGCATCACCGACCTCTTTATCAGCTTGACATTAAGAATGCTTTTCTACATGACGAACTTTAGGAGGTTCATATGGAGCACCCATTTGAGTTTGTTGCTCAGAGGGAGTCTGACCTTGTGCGTAGGTTTCGCCGCTTCTTGTATGGGTTGAAACAGTCTCCATGTGCTTGGTTTGGGAGACTTAGTACTATTGTTCAGAAGTTTGGCATGACCCACAGTGAGGCTGACCATTCTGTTTTCTATTTCCATTCATCAAATGGCAAGTGCATTTATTTGGTGCTGTACGTAGATAATATAGTCATCACCGAAAATGGTCAGGATGGCATTCTTCGATGGAAGTCTCATATGTTTCATAATTTCCAGACTAAGGATTTGGGTTGACTCAAGTATTTTCTTGGCATCAAGGTAGCTCAATCTAATAGTGGTGTTGTTATCTCCCAGAGGAAATATGCACTGGATATCCTTGAAAAGACTGGCATGCTAGATTGTCAACCTGTTGATACACCTATGGATCCGAATGTTAAGTTTTTACCAGGACAAAGGGAGCCCTAGGCAGATCCTGGCCGATACCAAAGATTCGTTTCAGAAACTAAATTATCCCACTATCACTAGACCAAATAATTCCTTTTCTATTAGTGTGGTTAGTCAATTTCGACTGTCTTCGTTTGATAGTCATTGGAATGTTGTGATACATCTTAGATATATCAAAGGAACACTAGGTCAAGGGCTGTTATATAAAGATAGGGGTCATCCCGAATTGTCAGTTATTCTAATGCCGATTAGGCAGGATCTCCATATGATCGGTAGTCTACTTCAGGATATCATGTTCTTATTGGTGGTAATTTGATATCCTAGAAGAGTAAAAAGTAAGATGTGATTGCCAGGTGGAGTGTAGTGGCCAATAATGGGCCATGGCATTAGCCATGTGTGAACTCATATGGTTGAAGCAACTTCTTCAAGAGTTTAGTTTGGAGAGATGACGCAGATGTAACTCATTTGTGATAACCAAGCAGCTTGCCTCTAATCTAGTGTTTCATGAGAGGACTAAACACATTGAAGTTGATTGTCACTTTATCCGTGAGAAAATTCAGCCAGGTGCATTGCTACTAGTTTTGTAAACTTCGCGAATCAACTAGCAGATGTGTATACAGAGTCTCTTAGAGGCTCTCGTATTGGGTTTATTTGTAAGAAGCTTGGTGCATATATATGCTCCATCTTGAGGGAAAGTGTTGGATTCTTGTATATATTCTCTTGTATAGATAGTATTAGGCCTTCGACTCTTAACAACCTTGATTATAAGGGAGCGTTGAATTGGTCATTGATGGGAAGTCTCTTATTTCTAAGGTGTATATACGTAAACAAAGGAAGGGGAGTAAGGGAGAAAAGGGAGAAGATGAAGTGAATGAGTTGGGAAAAGAAAAAGTCCACGTGGCAGTAGAAGGAGAAGGTGTCAGAGAAGTTTGTTAGTTTGTTGGTAAGGGAATTGGTATGTGACAAAATAAGAGGGAAGATGAAATAGTTGTTCTTTGATAGGAAGCGACGCCAAAATAAAAATGACCAACGTTCACGATAGAAACGTTTTACTACAACAATTCCAAATTGAAGTGAAAGTTGAGATTCTGAACTACAAGAAACACTTATGATTCACCCAAATCGATCAAGGATGCAAGACAAAACGGCTAAGAGAAAATGGATGTTAAAATGAAATGATCTCACCACCCCAAGGATCAGAGATTTGTGCACTCACCACCTTCTGGAGTCCACTAAAGAGATATTGAAATGCAAGGATAAGTTTACCGCTCAATGGAATCCACCAAAGACATACAGAACCGAGAGAAGAAAGCACCAAAGGCTCTTCAAATTCTTTGATTAATCAAAACTCAAGTCTTATCAACAATACATGGAAAACCAGTATAAAGATAGCCTTGGAAAAATCCTCCAAGCATAAGAAGACTCAACATAGAAGCCTAATTTCATAGTTAGCAAGCTTAAACAAGTTCAAGACTTATTCCACTAAATGCTAATTCTTGACTTTTGGCTCTCTTGACAGGCTGTAAACAAAATATCACAACTAATTCTAGAAAATTCAAAATAAAAATTTGCTTCATCTAAATCAAGACACGCAGAACTTTCTAGTGACTAGTCATGGACTAAATTTGGGCTTGGGCTTGGGCTGGTCATCCAAACGTTCAGTGCAAACCAAGCCTGATTCTGAACTTCTGGTAGCAATGTAAGCATGTGTTGGACTTGGGCTTGGGTCAGTTGTAAAGCTAACGTTGGTCTTCATCAGGAGATGCTCCCGCATCAGGAATAAAAGGGGGAGTGAGGTTAGGGAAGGGGGTATGGAGAATTCGGTAAGGGAATTTCAGGGAGACCTCTAGCTTCTCGAACTGCTAGTACCTAAGGAGTTTTCTTTTCTTTTCCTGGCTATCCTGGAGCTGCTTGTGTACTTTGCTATCCTAAATACAGGTACAAAGTCTCAGTTCTGCACTTTCTGTTTGGTTTTTTAGTTTTGATGAAATCTATAGTTAAACTTAAAATGTAGTTGACTCAGATTTTGGATGCATGTATTACAACCCTTGCTACAACTGGGGATTTCTTGACAATATGTATTTGAGAATTGAGATTGTTAGAATAAGGTTCAAAAATTTATCTAAGTATATATTTTCTAATCAGTAATCAGTTGGTTGAATATTATATAGTTTCTTCTGTTTGCCACTATTTGTAAGAGTCTAAACATACATGGCTGCATGCAAATATTGATCTTTTTTGTTCTAAATTGGATTATGGAGTTCATCTGTGATTAGAAGTTTACTGGACCTAGAGATCTTTTCTTGTTAGTATTTCTGATTTTGCTTGCCCTTTTTGAAGGGGATCAAGCACAGGGGTGCGAGACTGCTATATTCCCCTATGAAGAGATAGAACATGGTTTTCAATATTGCATCGTGTCTCAAAGTAGGCCAAATGCTAGAGATGTTACTTAAAATTGATTTTGAGGAAAAGTAATTGAATACTTGATATTGCGCTTTAACTCATTAAAAGCCTAATATCTAATATCAAAATTGCACACTTATAAACTTAGTCTATTTAGGGCAAGATTTTGACAACACCAGCAAAATATTTAATCAAAATAACAATTTTAATAAGATATTTTACACTTTTCAGTTCTTTCCTAAAATTTGGTCAATATTTGATATTTTGATCAACATTTAAGCACTACCTAAATTTGAGTTAAAATGTTTATTTATCAATGATTATATTACATGTATTTCCATTAAAGATATTTCATCTAGTACGTAAATCTTCATTTTTACTCCACACTTTTACAAGCCCCAAATGCTAAGTTCATAGACAAGTTAACAAAGGGTCTTGATATCCATGTGACATGGTAAAATATTAACATCAGATACAGAGCATACTAGTATAACACACTAATATGGATGATATTCTCAAAAATCGTGTACAAATGTGAATTCATGATAACAGAACATTTTCAGTTTCCAAAACATTTGAAGTTGTCCTTGCCGGGAATACATGTTATTAAGTTCAAAATGAGTAAAAACGAATGCTCAAATTTGAAGCCACGTTTAACAATCTTACCTCGGCATCGTATCCTTCAGCATCCAAATTGTCTATCTCAATTCTGCAATTATCAACCCCAGTAGCCTCCAAAGCAGAAAGCAAGTGCTCAACAGTTCGTATTCTAAAACCATCTTTGACTAAGGTGGTACAGAGAGGTGACTCTTTAGCAAAATCAATCGATGCTGGTATCGATTTGGACCGAAAATCAAAGTACCTCCCTTCGCCTGCAAAACCCGGACACAGTTTCACTGTTGAAGCCTTTCCAGAATGTAAAGTCTTGCCACTCCGCTCTACACAACGCGCTAGGGTTTGCTGAAGCCTGCCAGTCTGCGATCAAAGGAAAACATGAATTCAATTTGATAGAAAATAAATAAACAAAAGGACAACTTTGTGTTTGGTTTCTGAGAAAAGCCGAGAAAATCAAAAACAAAATTGAATAAATGGTTAATTAGTTCAAACGTCTCGTCTACAACTGCAGATTCATTTAACAAAATCATATAAACAAAACGCATAGATATGCAGCCTACTTAAGCAATTTGGCTCAGATATAACCGAATATTTGGAAACGTCTTTCGTAGATTCTTGAATTTTCTCGGAAAATAAACAGTTGGGAGAGAAGCAAAGAGAGAAAGTACGGACGTGTTTCCATGATACAAGCTTTGAGGATCTGAGAGCATTGAAAACACCCATTCTCAGAAATGAAATGAAGGGAAGGAGTTTATTTTGAAAATGAGTTCAGTTTTTTTTAAAGTAGAATGTATTTTGGTAAAAATATTTATTTATTTAAACTTATAAAAAAATAATCAGTTAATAAAAATAAAATAAAAATTTATACTAAAAATTAGAAGGAAGAAATTTTTATATCCAAAATTATTTACTATTTTTTAAAAGTCTCTATCAATTATTAAGTTTAAATATAAAATAATTTTTTTTTAAAAAAATTATTCTTTCGGTAGAAGAAGCAGAAAAGACATTATCTGATAATCTTAAATAAATATGCCCTAAAACTTTTCAAACTCCCTTCAATTTAATTTTATTTTACACGTTATCCTTTTATTTTTAAAACTTATACAAACTTGTTTTTGTCTTATAGTTTCAGTTAAATTATCAATCTGATTCTATAGTTTAATTTCGGTCAGTTGAATGCTTATAATTTTTATTATTGTCAGTTTGTTCCATACCGTTAAATAGTCAACTAATCTTGTTAAATTAGAATATGACAGAACAAAAATAAAATCTACGTGACAATCATAGTGTCTTCATTTTCCATGTCAATTTCTACGACAGCAGCTCACAGAGAATTTCTCTCTCATCCTTTCATTTTCTCTCTCCTTTTTTTCATCTCCAATTTTTTTCATCTCCTTTTTTCAGATACAGGTATAATCTGCTATAACCAAGAAGTTATAGCAGATTCACAGAGTCTAGCGTAGAATGACCCTAGCCTATGCTCTCTCAATATAGTAGTTCAGCTTATGCAAAAATTAACAAGAAAAACCAGAGCTTTAGGACAAAAGCTTACAACCCAGAAGCCAGAATGAACTTCAATTGCAGAAACGCCTAAGTGGTCTGTCAGCAACTTTCAAATTTGCATAACTATGATTCCCACGATAACTCAAAAGAACCATAAATTAGCTTGAACTAGCATCATTTTCTTCATGGAGAGAGAGTAAGAGAGAGAGAGAGAGAGAAAACTTCAAGTGAGACAGAAACAAAGTTTAACTGCAAGGTATCTGAAACTAATGAAAAATATGATTCGAATTTCCCTTGAAAGATAGGGGGAAGGATTCTAAATTTCTAACATTGAGTTTTGAAGTTAAATGCTTTCTATGAAATTTTAAAATTTTCAAAGAAGAAAAATTGAAATGGTAAACCTCATAGTTAATAGTGGGTTGTACCTATATTTGAAGGTGAAGAAGTAAATGGGTGCTGTAGAAAAAAATTAGAGAGGAAAAAAAGGACGAGAGAAAATGAAAGGATGAGAAAGAAAATGAAAGGACGAGAGAGAAATCCTATGTGAGTTGCTGACGTGGGCTACTAACTTAAAGGTTGATGTAGAAAATAGATACACCTATAATTGTTACATAAATTTTTGTTGCCATGTCATACTATACTGTGTTAGTTGACCACTTTATTGCAGGGACCAAACAAACAATAATAAAAACTATAAGGACTCAATTAACTGAAATTAAATTATAGGGACCAAATTAACAATTAACTGAAACTATGGAAACCAAAACATATTTTAACCCAAATTTTCAAACTTTCTTCAATTTAATTTGATTTTATTCGTTTTCTTTTTATTTTGTTTGTATTTTTAAAATATGCTACACATAACTATGTGGTGTGTAACCCAATTGAACTCCAAACCTTGACAACAAAGCTACCCTCCAAATTGGAAACACAACTAAAATATAAATCTCCTTACAGTATAGTGGTAAGTATTTTTGTTTTTTAGAGCAAGGGTCGTTTTCCCGCAGAGGATTGGGTTTAGTTGATTAATTACTATTAAAATTAATAAGTCAATACTAGAAATGTAAATGGGGGGTTTTGTTGAGAATAAAGGTACTTAGAGATAACGATGAAGGTAAATAGATGCAATAAGATTAAAGAACACAACAACAATAAGAAAGTTAGAATAAGGTGAGGAGTATGGTTGACATATTCACTCTTCTCCATTGGACAATGGCAAATGATTATAGACAATCACTCATTATGATTATAAACTTGACAATGTTTTCAACTCTCTATCCTAATTACTAACCGTGGATAACAACAAGCTTTGTTATCCCAATCTTTCCTTAGTTATTCAGTAAAATAGAAGAATGCTCCCTACTTACTCCCTATCTAATGAACAACCTAGAAAACGTTCCTAGATTTAATCCAATAAAAACGTTAAGGTAAGAAAGATAGATTAGTCTAGGCAACAATGTCAAACGCTTGGACTATTTAACCTATGTTATGCTCCTCATCGTAGTTCTCAAGGATTGGGACATCTCTAATCACTACAAAATGCCACTTATGAATAAGAGAATCAAACTATTACGTATTCAATCATTTATCCTAACATTAGCTGATTACCTAGTTCATATAGTTGGCCACCTAAACAAAACCAAGTAATAATCATGAACAAATTAAGTGGAAGAACATAAACAACCATTCAAGAGAAGTTGAATACATTATCAATGGATAAAATCACATAATTATGTCCAAGGCATTGAGTTCACCCTCAACCAAAGGGGTTTAGCCTTCTAACATCAGAAAATTACTCATTACAATAATATAATCCATGAAAACTATAGAAAATACAAAAAAAAAATGAAGAAAAGGTGAATAAGGAACTCTTTGAAGACTTTCAAACGTTTGAATCTTCTCCAAACTCACTCCCTTTAGCCTTCCTCTGGTTCTCCTCCTCTCTTCTAAGCTTTCTCTCTTGTTTCTCAATGTTAGAATGTGTGAAATGAAATGAAAAACGGGTTTTTAAAGTGAATTAGCACGTGCATGAGCCGCGGCTCTCAACCCTAAATGCTAATTTTTGGGCATTATACATGGGAGCCGCAGCGCCTACTTCTTTGGTGACTCAAGCTACGGCTTGAGATTTCTAGAGCCGTGGCCTTGAACCCTGGGTGAATTTCTTCGTGTTTTGGGCGCTGCGGCACGATTTTGGAGTGTCGCAGAGCTGAACTCTCGGTTCTGAAACTAATTTTCTTTGAATTTGGGTGCCCCGGCGTCCAAGAATGGGCGCCAAGGCACTAAACACTATGAATTTGATCCGAAATTATGCGATTTTGAGTTCTTTTCCCCAAATGCTTGCTTTTACAATTCTTTAAAGCATGCTAACATGACTCACTTCTTCTCATAAAAGTATTTCCACTTCAAAACACCTATAAAACATGAAACTAAACTAAGAACACAATAAACATAAGAACAAAGTGATTAAATGCAAAATAATTCAACATAAAAATATGATAAAATATGCACTTATCACTATGATATAATAAAATTCTAACATCTTTATTAAAAACACCAATTAGTCATCATATAGTGAAAATCATTAATTGATTAATTTATATTTTTAATAGAGATTTTTTTTAATTAGTTCTTTGTAGTGTATTTTAAAAAGTAAGGGCAGCTTGTGTATATTTTCAAATTAAGAGTTAATTACTTATTCCTCCTCTGAAAAATGTCTTAATTACACGGTCCTCCCTTCTATTATAAAATATACACGGACCTGCTTTGAAAGTTAAAAAAATACTACAGTTTAACCCAATTTTGAATTTAACCTTAATTAAATCATTTATATGTCTAAAATACCTTTTGGAAAAAAATAAAAAACAAAAAGCTTGTGAAACTCAAATAATTTATTTATTCATTCCCTTTTAGTAATATTGATATAGAAAAAGAAACAAAAGCATATTGAATAATTTTTAAAAGCCATTGTAGTTTACTTCGACCTTTCAACTGCTTCTTACCAAGTGCATTTGTCACTCCGTTTGCATTCCTTTAATGATGCTAAGTACAAAAAGCCAAGATTTCCACTAGTTTAACACTCCTCTCATGCTTGCTAGCTCTCAAAATCCTTCTGTTCATCTATGTGTTTTCATATTCCTATAATCCGCATGGATCCCACATGCCTCACCACCTAAGCGAAGCTTACGTACCTATAACATAGACATTAACATTGCCATTACGAGTAATTCACCTTATGCCTCCTTAACTTGCAAGAGGCGTAGGCTATTACCTTGCTAGGTTGCATTGAAACACATCTTTAACTCATCTTGGTGTAATAGAAAACAATACATAGCTTCATATGGGTGCGATTACCAATCACTTAATTAGTCTATGAAAACTAACTTGATAGTCATCATATAATGAAAACTGAGCTTTCTCTTAAATTGGCCCAATTAATGGTATCGAAATGTGAGAGAAATTTCTCACAAAATGCCTATGATATATTGCTTACACAAGAAGCTTATAACTTCAATCATTGGGTTTCACCTCGGGTATACCCTAGTTGACTATACTTCCTTTGGATATACTATCATATCTTCTCTAGAAATCACATGCCTTTGAAACGTGACATTAGAGAGCCAGAACTCGCACTTGGAGACCATAACATATCATTGTTTACATTCAAAGATTTACCATAGTATGCTCAAATAATTTACTAATCAATGCTAATATTCATTCCTTTACAATCTTATATCCCTACTACTTCTCTATTACAATCTTGGCCTCATGTTCTTTTTCAGTCTGAAAATACTCTAGAATTTCATCTATGAGTACAATCATATATCTAACTAGAAAAAATTTACAAACCTTATTCATTGAGTCCTTGAAGGTTGTAGATGCATTGGTTATCCCAAAAGACATCACCCAAAATTTGCAAGGATCCTAACAAGTTCGAAATGCGATTATTGTCACATCCTTGCCCTTAATTTTCATCTAATGATACCTTGACCACAAATCAGACTTTAAAAAATTATCAAGCTCTTAGGAGCTGGTCAAATTATTCATCTATATGGGGGAGTGCATACTTGATCTAGATGATCACCCTCTTTAGTTGTAGGTAATCAATAGCCAACCTAAACAATTCATCTTTCTTCTTTATGATAGTACTGACGCATCCATGAATATACTAAATTGGGTAAATCCTTAGTTTATAAGGTTTTATAATTGAGTCACGAATTCCCTTCACTCAACTGGGATCATCATATATAGCAAAAAAGAATTGGATTATATATCCAATATTAAACTAGAGGAGGACTCAACCTTTTTGACAGGTGATATCCTAAACAAACCCATTAGAACACTTAAGTACTCCAATCACCAGCACCTACATTAGCATTTATTCTTAGTTTTACGAGTAAAATACATCCACCTTAGCTTTTTTTATACATATGTTCTTTTATTTCTAAAGCTTATACATACTTCTTATTTAATTTTAGAGTAAATTAAACTCTCCTCCCCTGTTAATTACACGATCCTCCTCTTTATTATGAAAATATATGCGGTTCTCATTTGAAAGTTAAAATACTACAACTTAACCTAATTTTGAATCTAAATTTAGTTAAATAATTTATATGTTTAAAATACCACTTGTAAAAATTAATCAATTGTTTGAACATTTAAATTTGCTTAATAAACGAAGTTAAAAAATTGTAAGAGAAGTTGAAGGTGTGTAGTTTGCATAAGTGGGGCTTAAAATGTTCTTAGCTAACGTTTTGAACATGCTTTCAAGAATAAGAGGTTTCAAAGAGGTTTTAGGTTGAAAGCTATGTTCTAGGCTTATGCACTAGGCGAATTTACCCTTAGTGGAGTAAGCGTATAATAAGTTACCAGTCAAACATTCAAATGTTTTTGTATGGGGCACTATACTGTGGAAGAGGTATAGGTAGCTCATTACATGAAAGAGATAGAACTATAGGTAGTTGAGGTAGGTCAGACCTAGTTAAGGGGACTGAACTTTGTACTGGAAGTAGTGAAGATGGTAAAGTTGTCAGAATTGTCTACTAATAGTTTTAGAGGATTCTAGAGAGTATTTTGGGGGAGAATCTTGTCAATGAAGCTTAGGTAATTAAAATCTTAGCAAATTATTGTTGATTTTCTAAAAAATCTCAACTTCTACTCTATTTCTGACTTGGGATCTTGCATGCATCGGCTCCCAAGAGTTCTCTACCACTGACTTGATGAGTGGGAAGCTATAAGTTCCACCCACTCGTCCTAATGAGTTGTAAGGTGAACTAAGGGGACAGCTTATTTGTCATATCTCCCGATCTAAGCCTATTTTTAGATTTTCCAACTTTGAGCAAGAGGAATATGTTCAAGAAGTTTCTAACCTTAAATTTTTTCTTGGGAATAACTTTACGATGTCATTAAGAGTATGTCACGCCCTAATTTAGGACACGTGACCGGCGTAGGGAATTACCCTTCAGGTAATTTACCTACCAGCCTAAAATACCAATGCAGACAATGTCATTGAAATTCATTCTTAAATAAATAATGAAACTAAAACATACTTCCATAAAATAATTTCTAAGTCTATAATTTATTAAAAATTTCTGCAGAGTTTCCCCTGAAATATGAACTATCCCAGGATACAAATCTGCAAATAAAACAAGGTGGACATGCCCACCATCAACCAGAAGCCTCAGTGGCTTATCAGAAAAGCAGTAAAAGTCTATCATGGACTGTATATTCAATTTACACAGAACTATGTAGTTTAACTTACAGACCATGAAAATAAATTAAAATGCAACTAAACCTATCCAACATTGTCCACAATCCTCAAGTAACTTCTAATACTACTATTATTCAGATGATTTCCTACCAAGTCACTCAGCAGATTCAAAAGGTGTAGGCGAAGCTGAAGGTAAATCCCCAATTTGTTGATCTGAAAATGTAAAGTGAGGGGTGAGTCCACTGACTCAGTGAATAGAAGTCAAACTTACAGATTAATACATAAACCCCATCCTGTAACGTGCATTACCGCTAAAATAATGTGAAATCTCATTTTTATACTATTAAACATAGCAAGCACCTAATGCACATTACATTCAGGAAAGAAAACAATTCGTACCTTAAAATCATAATTTATATAATATGAAATTTGAAATAACAGTATATCCCATAGTACTTTAATCAAAGTATAAGTTCTTAGGATCCATCAATACATAGGGGAAAACCTAAACTGAGAAAACAGTGTTCCCGCTCCAGAGGATAAATCCCAACTGGAGGGTAACCCGATCCTCACCTTCGG